>VXBI01010810.1:0-105296 GCA_013397375.1 Toxostoma redivivum
GTGCTGGTCCTGTGTGTGGTCAGGTGTGTTCCAATGTATGGCACAGTTGACTCTTCACGGGTGAAAGCTTTCGAAGGAAGCACAGATCAGTTTTTTCTTTCTGGCTTATTGGACGTAGGGAGATAGAGTGTTCTGTTTTGGAGGTTTATTTTCTCAGGTATGGGCCAGGATGGGAGGCCAAGTTTCAACTAGATCTGGTTGGATTATTTTGTTTTTTTTTTTTATTTTAAGTTAATAAAGGTGTCCTTTACCCTAGAAGTGTTCCATCCTGTCCTCTTTCCCTTTCATAAGTGCTTTATCTTGACTATTTTGAAAATTGACCTCTAGGAATTTATCTTATCTCCTTTTTTGTGGAACAGTTAAGTGGGGCAGAGGTGTCACTTGTTTACTGGTTTACTGCAGACTCCTCTGGGTGGGATCCAGGGGAGGGCTGTGGATGAGTTGGCCAGGGATGACTCTTATCTCTTTCATGACCAGAGCACTCACCTGTTACTACTTTAGTAGTTGGTGTCTTAGCTCTGGTTGGCTCCCTTGCTACAAAGAAAGGGATGAGAAAAAACAATGATTGAGTGCTGGGAAGTATTCTGGGCAAAGCATGTTGTGGCATCCTCCCAAAGGAGGATCAACAGTAAGACAACTCTGACTCCTGGCTCTAAGTGAAAGAACTTCAGCCTGGAGTTGAGGGTACACTTTCTTGCCCACCCTCCACTGGTGACTCTTGCATTGGTCCATGAGGTCATATTTGTTGAACTGCACTTTTCATGGGACTGCTATGGCATAGGCATCCTTTGGCTGGACATGATGCCTCTCACTCAAAACTGTCCTGAGCTGTAAACTGGAGATGTGTTTGCCTGACTTTTGTTCACCCCTGCCCCACTGTGCATTCTCAGGGCAGCACTATAAGAAGAGGGAGGTGTTTTAGCTTGTGTCTGATTGGTAGCTGTAGGGCAGGAACTCATGGATGCCTGAACCCTCATAGAGGACTGTGTCCCAGAACCAAAGCCATGAAGTCGCAGGGAGGAGGATACAGTCAGGGTCATGTGTGGGTCAGGCCCAGGAGTTGTCAGTGTCCCATGGCAATAGCAGGGACAATTGAAAATGAGTACCAAAACTGAGGCCTTTGTGGGACATACTGCTTAGGAGAGAAGGGTGGGAGCTGGAAGAAGCAGGAAGAGGAGCAGGAAGGGCAGGAAGGAGGCTTACCAGGATTTGATGTTCCCAGCTGGGTTGGGGAGAGGGAAGAAGCAGACGAGGCTGAGATGACAGGCAAAGAGCTAGAGCTTGGAAATGTCCTTGTCAGTAGAACTTCTGGGCTGGTGGCAGGCCTGGTCTCTCTTGGGACAGAGGTGCTGGTGGTGGATGTGGCAGGGATGGTCTGTGTGACAAGATGCTGCACAGGCTGTGTCAACGTTGTTCTTATGTGGGTGACAACTACAGACAGAGAGAAAAACACAAGTTGATTGAGGGTGGGTCTGAAGGGTTCCTCTGAAATTTTTCACTCCCTGCCTTTTTCTGAAGCTCCTGAGGAAAGGAGAGCCTCATTGGATGCACATGTTTCCCCTCCCAGGTATTCCAAACTGGGCAAGACCATCATCTGGAAAAGCTGGGATAAGTGAAGCAGAGTCTTAGGCCAAGGACATCTCTCTAGTCCCCTTTACTCACCTTCTGGGTAGAGCAGAGTGGTTGCTTCGGTTCCCTCACTCTCTGTGATGAAAGAATGAGTATTAGTAATGGTTGGGAGCTGCTAAGGTTCCTGGAGGAAGCTGTAATTGCTTGCACAAGAAGACCCAGATATATGCACCCCAATAGTAGTTTGTGGGAGAGACCTGGATTTGGGAAAGAGTGTACAGCTGCCCTCCCACTACAGTAAACTTCCCACCACGCACTGTCCCAGCCAGTCAGTTGCTAATGTAGTAATTCATGTTGCCAAACAGCCTCAGAGAGGAGACTGTATGTCCCTTTTTGTATATTGAGTGTCAGACACTCAAAAAGGTTAATATTTTTGGGGGGAGCATTTCTTACAAGGGGTAGGGGGAATGTATATTCTGTGTTCTGTGAGTTTTCAAGAACTTGCTTTGAAGCGTAGAGAGATTTTGTCTAAATTTGGAGGAAGTCTTGGAAGAGAAATGTTAGCTTAACATGATATTTGGATGTCAGATGGATTTGGATGTCTTGCTCTGTTGGCAAGACAAATTTCCATTTTAATCACACTTCTTATCCATGTCCTTTCCTTTCTATTTGCAATGTTAAGACCACTAGTAAGAATGCTTAGGGTTTTTTAATAAGGAGTATATTGACATGTCTTGTGAGTGATGGCTTCACCTGAGAGATATAAGAAAGTACTATTTACCTGCTGTTAGTTTAGGCTGGCTGAAAGTTGTGCTCTGAGTTGTGGCTTGACTAGGTATTGAGGAGGTTGCCATCTCTGTTTTGGTGGTGGTCTTGAAGGGTGGTGAGGTGACTCCTACTTGTTCTGTCTCTGTTGAAGCAGCGGTTGATGAGGCAAAAGGTGATGAGGGAACAGACTTTGGTGTAGTGGCCATGGTTCTTTTCACTAAGGTAGTTATGGAAGGGGTAGTGATGGTTGTAGTCATGTTTGGTGTGGTAAAAATTGATGTTGTATGTTCTTTTGGAATAAAAGTAAAAATATAATGTGAGTAACCAATTCACATAAAAATTAAAACCAGAAAATTATAAAGTAGTTATTGATATTTTAGAGGTAATTTTTTATTTTTGAATATTTTCAGTGTGACTGTTGTATTCATGTTCTCATAAGCTTAGCAAATATTTCTGTACTTACATTTGTTTTCTATTGTCTCATGTCTGTCTTTGTTCTCATTTTCTATATTAAACAAATCTAATACAGGAAAAAACAATTTTTTCTAAATAGTTAGCTTTGTTGTCACTTTGGCTAAAGGCTATATGGGCTTCGTCCATTGGCTTTTATTATGTTCCAAATCCAAAGTCACACTTGCAGCTTTATGCAATTTGTATTGAAATGCAAAATAACATCATACTATAAACTCTCCTTGCCTCAGTGCATAAATCATCTGTCACAATGTCAGCTTTTGTGTGTTTTGACTCCTTCGGGACCTATTTTTACCTCTGCTTTCCCTGACAGCCACAGTCCAAGATGGTTTATTAGTTGAAGTGCATGTTGACATGAGGCTAAATGAGGCCCCACAAGCCACAGAATCTGAAAGTAATCTATGCTGCAGAGTCATCCTCCAGAGAACAGGCATTTAAAAGCTGCTACACTGATACCTGTATGACTCTGCTTTGCAGCTTGCTTACGTTATTCAGAGTCAATAGATTGGGTGCTCCTTGAACTCCATAAATGAACAGTGGAAAACAGGCTGAAGCTGAGCTAATAAACCAAACTGGAGCTGGGCTTGCTCACTGCTTATAGAACTTCTAATTGTGTTTGTCAGATGAGTCATTTTTTGGTTGTATTTTTAACCTAATGCCTATATCCTTTACCTTTTCATGCACTTTCAATCTACACTTCTGGTTTACAAACTCCTTTCTGGAAGCCTGCTTTGCCTGTTTCATGATTTGGAATCTAATGCTTGGATGTTGTACGAATTTGAAACACATTCCTAGAAATGGTATCTTAACCATGTACAGAGGTATAGAGCGAGTTTGCCACAATTTATTTTAGACAATAACACTAAAAACCTACCAGTTGTGGATGTAATTGTGACAAGAGGTTGTGAGGGTGAAGTTCTTGGAACTGTAATTTTTGTGGTTATTGTTGGAGTTGTAGTCTCAGATGATACAGTTGTTGCAGAAGAAGTACTAGGTACTGTTGGTAGTGTGCTTGTGGTAGAGCTCCTTGTTACTTTAGGCTGCACTGTTGTTACTAAGAGAAAAAAAAACAAAACAAAAAGATAAGAAATAGTCCTCAATAATCTATTCATAACACATCTATATAAATGGATTTTTTCTAAAGTAAAACCAGTGTTTTTATAGCTATTAGCAGTAGCTACTATTAAACCCCATTACCTTTAAGATTAAACCTTGAAGATCTATTATGCATTGCTTTCTTTGCTATTATGTGCAGTGAGTATATTAAACCAGTATTCTTGGAGATTCTTTCAACCTTTTTCTTCACTTTAAAGTTAATTTGGCATAAATACTTGTTCATATCAGCAGAGATAGAACAATATTCCAATCCTATATCCAGTAGTATCCATAATTTTATTATTCACACAACCCACAATGTAACTTTTTCCAATACCATCTGTCTTCAGGGAAATTAATGGATTTTCTAACAAATTTAAGATCAGCATATGTAGATTCTTTTCCTGTATCAGGCTATAGGGATTTGGTGTAGTCAGTCACACAATTGCATCAAGACTTTCCTTCAATTGCAGAAGTGTTATATGGCCAGTCCCTAGTAAGATTTGACATAAATTTTTTTGAGATCCTTTTCATCATGGATTCATCATAGAATCATAGAATGACTTGGGTTGGCACAGACCATTAAAGATAATCTAATCCACTTCCCCTGCAATGAGCAGGGATGTATTCAACTAGATCAGTTTGCTCAAAGGCCTCTCCAGCCTCAATTGAAAGCTTCCAGTTAAGGTGATTCAACAGTCTGCCTGGGCAACATCTTCCAATGTTTTACCAGCCTCATCATAAACAATTTCTTCCTTATATCTAGTCTGAATCTACTGTCTTTTGATTTAAAACCATTATCCCTCATTGTAAAGGTGGTGAGTGTTTTGCACCATTTAATTAGTTGTTTGTCTGGAGTCTCTTCTGTCTTCACTCAGCACTAGGACTAAAAAATACATGAAGGAAATGGATTTTCTCATTTTTGGGCTTGGTTGTTTATTAAATCTTATCAAAGCTACAGGACGTTCAGCAGCACTTCTAGCTACCTGCTAGAAGTGAGCAAAATGGAGATCAATCCAGCTAGCTACAAGGTCTCTTAAAGCTAAACAGTCCAACAGAGAAATAACACCTATATTATTTATACTTTTAACCCAATAACTAAATTCCCGTGACCCTCAGTGCATCACTAACTGTCCACCCAGAAACTGCTACCTGAAACCACGAAGAAGAAGGAAGATACACCAGCTCAAGAGACACCACTCAAAATCCTCCATCTTGTCCCATACCTATTACTATATTATAAAAACCTCAAATTTAAAACCCTTCACCATGTGAAATCACACACTTCTATTTAACTACACACCTGTGATTTTAAGTTCGTCACTCAAATTTGGAAGCCTTCTCCAAGGCCTCAGGTCCAAAGCAGTGTTCTCCAGGGGGTCAGTGCCAGAAAGCACAGAAAACTCAAAAACCCAGGTTTCTGGGATCCAACACCTCATCCCATCACAACAGGCCCTACTTAAAAAGTCTGTCCCCATCTTTTTTATAAGCCCCATTCAAGTATTGAAAAGCCACAAAGAGGTCTCCATAGAGTCTTCTCCTCCCCAGGCTGAACAACACCAGATTTCAGCCTTTTCTCACAGGAGAGGTATTCCAGCCCTCTGGTCATTTTTGTGATCCTCCTCTTTCTTGAATTAAAGACTGCAGAGCTGGGCAGAGTATTCCAGGCAGGCTCTCATCAGAGCAGAGGGGCACAGTGCCCTCCCTTGACCTGCTGGCTACACAGCTTTCGAGGCAGCCCAGGGTATTATGGCACCAGGATATTTTTCATCATTTCACTATATGCATGTGAAATTGATCATGCTGCTCCATCACACAGAAAAGGACCTTAATGATTTCATAAACACTTATCAGGACATAATATCAGTGTGTAAGTTGCACAGTTGGTCAACTGTGTAAACTAACCTGGTGAAGGAGATGACGGTTCGGGTGTGATGGTAACATTTACTTGTCCTGTTACATAAAGGCAAAACAGGTTAAATTTGTGAATACAAGCATATTAAAATATTCCAGATAAGGCAAATCTCATTGGATTGGATTCCAAGAATTGTGCTAATTACTGAGGTATTCCTGAAAGTATTTAATGTTACATATCTCAGTGGTCGAATTCACATCAAAGGACTTAATTACAAAGAAATCAATACATCTCATTATTATAATGAACACTAGTAAGTTTTTCCTATCTTTGTTATGACTTTTATGGCTAAGGGCACCTCAGTTTTCAGGGATAGTGGAACATGGTTTTGTATGTAAGGGAGATCACTAGCTGAGATCCTGGTTACACAAGATAGAATTTTGTAGTAAAAATTTTGTTCTTAAGGTGTTTTTTTTACATCTGCATGAAAATCCAAACTGTCCAGCTACAGTCTATCCAAAACATTATTTAATAAGATACATTTTCATGGAAATAAGCCATATGGTAATAAACATAAAATTATCTTTTTTTTAATCGCTAAAAAGACATTTATTGAGTCCAGTAGCTAAATCTGCTCTTCTGCTACACATTTCCTTTTTCTGTGTGTCTCTGAGACTCACAGCTCTGCTGGGCCTGTGCCTCACATAGATTAGAACACTAGTACTTTCTTTTACAAGTAATGGGTTTATTTTGAAAGGAAGTTATGTTTATATGAACACTCATTTTTGGAGAGATACTAGAAAAAATATCTTCAGTGAGTCTGTACAAATGTTGTAGTATGGTTTTCAAGTTACTGTGGAGAAAGAAATGCTGCTTACCACATGGCATGCACCTTTCCTCTTCGTGGTCAAAGTATTCATCATGAGAGCAGTTGTAACAGCCTGAAGAAAGGGGAAGAGAAGTTTATTTTACATTTCTCAGAGAAAGACATTTAATTTACACTATTTATAATTGAATATATTATATTTCTGTTAATAAAAAATAGTATCAATTGCACCATCATCTGTTCAGGTAAGTATTTCCAATGTTATCCTCAGAAGAAGGTTTTGTCTACATAAGAATTTGTTTGGTTTCTCCAGCTATATCCATTTGTTTAATAAAAATATTAATTGGTCTCTCCACATATTTTCTTTCCTAAGTACAGAGCATTCTTTTGATTTGGTGCAAGTCAGAATTTCTCTTCCAGACAGACTGAGCTTGATGTAAAGCTAAATACAGCACATCTACTGAGTTGATTATGTATTTAAAACACTACTAGTAAAGGAAAGATCAGCAAAACTTCTTTAAAAATAACATCAATTAGATTACCATTATTTAACTGTGATATGACTGATTAAAAAAAATAAACAGCACTGAAAATAATTATGTTACTGTTTCCTGGTTTACTGTAGTGGAGGTTATTACCTTCAATATTGACATATTTGTAGTTTTGATTTGGACAGTTACAAGGTCTGTAGTGCCAGTCGCATTTGTCATCATTGTAGCCACGGGAAAAAGCATCATCAATTCCTGTTCTTTTATGAGAATTGTAATACTCACAATAGACAGCTGAAAAAAGGACAAGCAATAGAGAAATCAGATTTCTTTTTTCAAATTAATGGCATGATATTTCTACAGTATTAGAAGGACGACAAAATTAATTAACAGTTGGAATAAAAAACCTTCACTGAAGTGATTAGCTTCTGATGTAAATATATATTTTAACTCATGGAAGTCAGTTTCCTTTTTGCAAGTACAGTATGCAGGCATTTCCACAACTTTTCATATACACACATTGAAATGTGGAAAGAAAACCCTCAAAGATAACAACTCTAACATTGATTTATAGCATGTTCATCCTCTTTTTTCCTCTATACGTGATGTTTTGGAACACCTTGATGTCATTTTCCTGTTTTACAGTGTTCCAGCCAACACAGCTGTCTTCATTCCCTTGACATCCACACAGAAGGTGATTTCATCAGAGTGCAAATGAAACATTTTTTTACAATTTCATGCTTTCTCTGCTGGCATTATACACTGATAGCAGAATAAACAATCTGCTTTCTGTGACCACATTATTTTCTCTCTCATTACTCTGTGGTAAAAAGAGTTAAAACATTTTGGTTAATTTAGCAGAAAAGTACAGATTTCAAAACCCAACTGGCTGAGGTCAACTCCTTGCCCACAGAGAAAATGCAAACTTTGAGGTGGTTAGTAAAAAGTTTCCCATGTTGCCAAATGAATATGCTGACAATAAAAATCTCTTAAACCTGTTTAAGGAGAGCTTAAGGAAACTCACGACAGAACTCAGGGGTCCTCCAGTCAATGCAGATGCCTTTTTCCAAGCAGGCCATGGCATAGACTGAGATGGAGTCACACATGCACTGACAGTCCCCTCCAATGTCACACCCACAGGAGTCTCGCACGCAGGCCTCATAGTAGGGCATCCGATTCACCTGCATGGCAAAAGGAAGGGATTAGTTTTCCAAAATTATTTAGTGCTATTATACTCTGTGTATACACATAGCCACTACAGCATTATCCACATTTCTCACTGGTTTTCACCACCTGAAAATGCATTGGTCAACAGCAGGCATCACCAACAGACTGACTAATTCCTGATTTTTACTTCCTCATTCTTTTTTCACTCTCGTAGTTTTAACTAATCAGTTAATACCATACTTAACTTTTGTGTTCACAAAAGGGCTGATGAAGTGCAGATAAAAAAGGAAATTAACATAAATGTGAGCCATAAAATTTTTAACATGTACTTAATTGAAACATTTTGCCAAACAGAAAACCATCCGTTGGATCATGAGCATTTGGAAGAATACAGATTATGCCTATAAATAAAAAAAAGAGCAAATAAATTCTTACCTTGTTGTGACAGGCAGAAAAAACTTGGCTGTTGATGATAGAACATGTCTTTTCTGCCCATGCTTTACGATAAGGGTTCTTGCTACAGGGGTCCACTACAAAGAACACATCCCCACAGAGAGGATTCTCTTTCCAAGAGTTGACAAATTCCAGCTCATTTGATGCCACATACTTGCTTCGAGTTTCAAAGTCATCCTTCATGTTCCCATTATAGTTCCCACATAAACCACAGATTGTTTCCTAGATTCAATGAAAGCACCAGTATCAGTTCAGCAAGTTACAATTCTCACCTTCCCTTTTGATTACTGACAGTTTCCTGTGCTTTAGGAGTGAATGTCATCTACAAATTTTTACAACATACTTGTGCATGGGTTTCTCCTCTAAACTGGAACTGTCATCATTTAGAGATCAAACTCAAACGTTCAGTTCCATAAATTACAAACGCTTAACTCAAAAATTTTCTGAATGCAGTACAGAAATCCCTTAAAAGTTAGCCTTTTGTGAAGATCTCTGCTGTTTTGGAGATGATAAAAATGAATTGCTAGTAACATTTCTGGAAAACCTTTGCCATCACAGAGATTCAAGGCAACCATGATCAAATGTGCAGTTCAATCTGAATGGAGGGACACTTTAAGGAAATCATTCTGCAATACCTGTGTTTCTCTGGAGATCTTGATGAAGAAGTTCATGTGCTTATTCCAAATAAGGGTCATGTTGTATTTTCCTGGGATAATGATATCAAACATCAGGTGAAGGGCATTCTTTATCACTTTGTACTGTACACCAGAATTTTCCCCAGAAATAGCAAAGGTTTCATCTCTCAGTATGATTGTCAGATTCTGGAAGAAAATTTATCTGGAAGTTACAACTTATCAAGTTTCAGTACTTTCCTTGCTGAAGTTCAGATGCTGTGATACTCCAGCAGGAAAACAGTATTTTTTGATTGAGCAATTCACTGCAGAGTAAATGTCAAAATTTCCTGGCTTCTATATAGACAAGATTCTTGGAGAATGAAACACAACGTGAGAATTAAAAAAACCCCAAACAAACAATTATGGCATTTCCTACTAAAACCAAGGCTCTAGGTTTAGTGCATAATTTCACTTACAAGACCTTTCTCTTAAGATACAGTTAAAGCTTCCAAAAACGAAGAAAACCTGGTCTTAAAATCTATTCAGCTGGATAATGGCAGAAAGAAGAGCTTACCCCAAGGTAAATGCTGATGGATCTGGAGCACGTAACTCCTGATTTCCCACAGATTACATTCTCAGTAACAATTTTGAAAGAGGAAATGGGTCTGTTAACACTGCAACCATCCTAAAAAAAACCCAAAACAAACCACAGGAAGCACAAAGGCTCAATAGACTGTGCCTGAAGTCTTCCAACTTAAGACATAAAAGTATAAGAAAATGCAGGATGCTTAAAATGTCACAAGTCACTCTGTTTTGGGAGGTGATGACCCCTGCTTTGCTGCTCAAACTGACATTACTTCCCTAAAAGACATATTTATCTGGTACAGAATACAATGACTATTTAAACATATTATTAAAAATCTAAAATTGGTTATAATTGCATGAAAATTATGGTTTTTTAGAAGGGAAATATTTTCTAAGTATTGAAATAAACACAACATATAGAAACTCAGTAAGTCATTATAAAGATTCAAAGTGCTGCATTGTTTATTGATGCTTCCTAGCATATTTTTATTGGTCTTTTAAATCCAACTATTTCTTGATGCTGAGATGCTGCTGAAATAACCAGAAGGAAGTAGGTTACCGTAGCCAATATGTATTCACAGTTGCCATCAAACACAAAACGCTGTCCATCAAAGGTGGTGATGTGGCCTTCTCCATACAGGTTACAGCTGGAGGAACACCTTGTTTTCTGAACACATTTCCATTTGCCTTTTGTGCAAGTGCTGGGAGTAAGAAGAGAAACCATACTCAGATTTCAAAGAAATGACATCTTCATCTGTTTTTTTTTATATACATCCACTTTTATTGATAACATGTTCAATTAATTGACTTATGTACACTGAGACCAAGTTAGAGTTAATATGAGAACCATAATTAAAATTTATGGGCTGCCTAGAAAATTAATTCATAATAAAGAAGAAACCTTAAATAATTTTTGTGCTTTTTCATGAAAGAAATAGTATATAAACTCATTTATTTTTGCTCTTAATCAGATCAGAAGTCACTGCTCTGTGTAGTTTGGGGAGGTTTTTTTTTAATAATAGATTAGTAACTGGGAATAAAGGGAATGACGTACTTTAAGGATGCAGCTAAAGAGATGGGAATCTTTTTGGGGGCGATTGCTTTTATCTATAGAAAAGATTTTGCCCTCATCTTTAAGTAGAGTTGTTAACAGTACTTAACTTTATATCATTTACAGTCACAGGCCCTACTGGATGCCTTTATTCCTGAACATACATAAGGCAGAAATTATCCCTGAAGCTGGTACAATAAGTCTTATCCATACATATATTATCAAATGTTAAGCTTCTCTCTATTAATCCCTGTACTACATCATGGTATTACTTCCTTACAGCTGTTGCCATTTCCTACTCTCTAGTCAGTTAAACACTTATTTTTATGTGGCTGTACACTTCAGTGGAACAGAGGATGTGCAATGAAAAACCCTGTGATTCTTACCAGATCTCACATTCAGTATGGATTTGTTCACCTCTTCCATAAGCAAGGCCACCATATTCACACGGACACTCCTCAGCTGGCACACACCTGCCATCGAGATTTTCATAGAGGCCATCAGCACAGACACAGCCTGATTCACACTTTGTGGGTATCTGAGAAAGGCCAACAGATTGCAAAACAAAAATTAAAAATGTGAGATGCATTTTATCCTGGATGTGAACGGTACGAGGAATGAACCTGTGCTGAGTTCTGTTTGGGCTTGATTCTGGCTTTTTGATGTTCCTTGTATTAACATGCTGTTAGTTGAACTAGTTTCACTGAAGCTGTAACATACACTTGTGGTCTGAGATACTAAACATACCTGAAGACTCTGAAAAATTTATCTTCCATCACTACCAGTCTTTCAGAAACAGTACAACAGAATATTCTTCATATCAAGGAAGCTTATTACAATTCTTCCAATTAGTCTGTTTCTTTAATATAAGAAAACCCTATCAGGACATCCCAGATCTTCACCTAGCCCAGGCCTCTTGCATTCTGTGATCAACAGCAGCAGAGAGTTGAGAAAAAAATAGAACAGGAAGCATAAACCCCGTATTTCCCTTGACATGGAGTCACACCTTACGGAGTACCTGAGGAAGAGATTATAGTCCTGTACTTAAGAATCCTTAATGGATTTTTATTCTAATAGAATTCAATTCATTAATTCATGCAATTAATTTCTTTGATCAGTTCTTAATTATATGTACAATTTTTGTGTTCACAGCCTGATATTTAACTACATCATATCAGATAAAAGAATTCCTTCAAATTTCACTAGAAGCAATGTAGTCTAGTTCTAAGTAACAACTCAAACATTCTACCTCTCTCAAAAGAATAAATATCCCAGAGCTGTAAAACTCACACATTCAATTCCAGTAGCCAGCATCTGACAGGTAGGGGCACATGCAGCTCCATATTTGTTTTCTAAATTGTCCGAACATGATACATATTTCTTAGGAGATTTGCAGTTTTCTAGAAAAAAGGAAGAAAAATGAACATTGAGGAGAAATTAACATAAAAGAGAACAGCAAAGTAGTAATTTTATAACATAAACGACAAAAAATGTTTCTAAGTAAACAATATCAGACTCATACCTGCAGGATTCTGAGGCTTGCCTGTGCAACTTAGCCTCCCATTAACACAGTAGCTAGGGAGAAAAAGAAAAAAAATCAATGAAAATATCTTCTAAGAAAGACATTTTGTTTTTTGCAAAATTGTTTTATTAAAAATGTTTCACTTATGTTACTACCTCCTTCCCATCCTTTGAAGTGGAATATGAGTCAACTTGTCTTTTCACTTTTTGTATTATACAATAACATCAGTTTGGAAAGTGAATAGTAGCCTATTATCACTATTATCACTAGTAGGCAATTGTCACTATGAGGATTGCCTATCAAGTCATTCCAGAATTTGTATATAGCTAAGTGCTGTTGACAAAATCTTCTAGTAGGAATAATCAGATCTCAGCTATTATTTTCTATTTTTATCTGTAATATTTCCAAGTTGAAGGGAATTCAAATCCTTTCTGTTCAGCATTGCAGCTTAGAAAAGGGCAAAAAAGAGGTCTTGAAAAATAATTTTATGCTATTAAAATTAAAAGAGACTGTACTGGTTTGGGCTGGAATGGAGTTAATTTTTTTGTAGCAGCTCAGTAGTGCTATGTTTTGGATTTGTGACCAAAACATTGTTGATAACACAATGTTGTTTTAGCTGGTGCTGAGCAGTGTCCCAGTATTCTTGCTCCTCAGGTTGACCTGCCAGGGAGGAGGCTGAGAAGCAAAACATTTTCATTCTAAGTAAAAGCTGGGAGGGGACACAGCCAGGACAGCTGACCCCACTGACCAAAAAAAAAAAAAAAAGACTCCATACTATTCCACATCAAGCTCAGCAATAAAAGAAGGAAGAAGGAGAGATATTCAGAGTTACAGCACTCACCTTCCCAACAAACCATTATGCATGGAACATTCATGCTTTCCTGGAAATGTCTGAATGGCTACCTGCTGATGGGAAGTTCTGAATCAATTCCTTACTTAGCTTTGATTGCTCATGCTGCTTTGCTTATTAAATAAGCTTTTTGCTTATTATTAATAAAGAAATTTAGTAAACTGTCTATATCCCTACCCATAAGGTTTCTTGCTGTTCTTCTGATTCTCTTCCACATCCTGCTGGAGTTACGTGGCTATGTGGCGCTTATCTGCTTACTGCAGTTGACCCTTGACAAAAACATGAAGACCTCCCCACCTCCATTTTCAGTTTGTTCACCTTTAAACTTGACCCACTTACCAGGTGATCCCACCAGTCATTGTGGACTGGTCAGGCAGGATGTACTTTCTGTCCTCTAAGTAGCAGGGACAATGAGATTTACGAACACACTCGTTCTTGTGGTTCAGGTACAATCCTTTAGGACATTGGCAGCCTTCGGTAGGAATATCAGTTGGATGGCATTCCAGGGCTCGGTTGGAGAGTGACAAGCATGTCCTGTCACATGCCTGAGTGTTGTAGCTGAATGTTTGATTGCCAGTGCAAGTAACGGCTATAAAACAAGACAAGAATGTATGTTAACCTTCATTTACTGATCACCTTCCTTGTGAAAGATTATGTCCTTTTTGCTTATGTGCTGCTTATTTTGTGTCAACAGCTTCAATGCTTAATGCTTCCTGCTGCTTTTCTTCCTGTGGATGTGGAGCTCTAGCAGAACATGCTGCAGACCAAGACTTAACAGCAAACTATGCAGCTGTTCAGAAGTTTCATGCAGGTAAAAATACCTTTCAGCTTTTTTGTGAATCTTGGAATTTAATAATGCAAAGGGAAGCTTAGCAGAAATATCAATGTATTTTGAGTAACAGTGAAACCTGTGCCTATGTCTGAGTTGCAAAAGAATAAAATAAAATCAGATCTGTAGTCAGTTTTCCCTGGTTCTTTTGCGTTTTACAGGATGGCTTTATTTTTCTGTCTATTCTGTACCTTAATTATCAAGTCCTGGAAGCATCCATATGCTCACCTTAAAGCATATGAATAATCTTTTTCATATAGTCTTGAAATAACAACCCTGTTCAGACAGACACTAGAAGGGTATCCAACAGCTGGGTATTTGTTATCCAATTTCAGCTCTTCTTTTTGATCACTATTTCCTCATTACTTACCTGACAGCAGACTACTAAGAGTTGGTTCAGGTACTTACTGCAATTGTCCATACTGCTCCTCCAATTCTCAAGGATTAGACCCATCGAACTGCATGCTCGTGCATACGATCCCAGAGCAGAACATATATAAGGAAAGGTCTCTTCATAATTACAGGCTTGGTAGACACATCTCTGAAACCCAGCACATGGAGAATACTTTGTTACTGGGGACCAGACATTTGGAAGTGCTAAACCCCAGAGGTATTTGAAAGATGTGTGGACATGACATTAAGGGACGTGGTGTAGTGGTGGACTTGGCATTGTTGTATTTATGATTGGACTCAATGATCTAAAAAATTTTCCCAACCAATATGATTCTGTGCTGAATTACAGAACTAAGTCACACAAGGTATGTATTATTGCATAACTAAAACTAATGGAAAATATCTGAGTAACTGCATTGCTGATGTAAATAAAATATACTTAGTACCCTAAAAAATGCCTTTGCTTATCTGCTGCTTCTCATTTTTAATATTCAAAATGTTTTGTGTAGATTGGCAAATATATTGAGCTCAATTATGCACATGGTAAAATCAATACTTCGCACAGTTAAAGTTGTTGTCATGGACAACTGCAGCATGAGCAAAAATATTTTCTGATTCACATGGATGGGACTGGTGCCTGTGACCAAACAGATTTTCAGTGTGGTGGAGACATAATTTTCAAAACCACACCTGTTCCTAAGCTTCTCTGCATTGCTGATTCAATGCGTGGGACACCGTATATGAGTTCAATCTTGTTTATATTTGGACTCCCTCTGTACAACATCCATCATAACTTCCTACCTTGTAGAAAGGAATAGGGTTCACCACAGCATGGCACCTCTCAAACACTGTGCCCTTCTTGGTTAGAATGGAGCAATGAGTCTCAGCAGATATTTCTAATGAAAGTAAACAATAAACATTAAAAAGGGAAAGTTCAGGGAAAAAAACTGAAAAAGAAATTTTTTTTAAAATTTGTATTTTAGGTGAATTTTTGGCAATGATGCACAGAACAATAGGACAACTTCTTAGCTTGTTAGCTTTCAGACTCTATTCTTGTACAAGCAGCTCAGTAGAGTTGTTTTTTTTTCCTTTTTCACCATTTATTTTTTAAGACTAGCAATAGGGACTTGGGAAGACAAAACCTGGATTTCAGTCTCAGTATTGTTGAGCAAGCCTAAGACAACTGTGGACATTGCAGTTTTACTAGACAGATCAAATCCCTCTCGTTCATTGTCTCAGATCTCTAGAATGGGATCTGGTGAGCTCTCACTTGATATGTATTCTAGAAAGCAGAAATGGCTTGCTGGTGGCAGAATTTGTGATGTTTAACCCTCTCAGTCTCTGTTTCTGTCCAGCTCTCTCATTTCCCTGGTATGGGCTTATGGAAGTGTTGGACAAAGCCAAGCTGGAGAGATCAGTTACCACAGCATCATCTACTTACTGTTCAGTTGGCTCAAAGAGCAAGGGTCAGTCTCTCTCTCTGAGGCAGGATGGCAATTTCCTGCCCTCCAGGAATCTACAAACAGGGAGGCTGTCCCTTCAGTGATATCCATGCTAGTCATGAAGTCATCTGTAGTGTCTCCATTGTAATTGCCACACAATCCTGACAACATCAGAAATGCAAGGGACAGCGGAAATTAAAGAATGTGTGCACAATGGCCTATGTTTCATTCTATAACAGTGAGAAAATTGATTCAAAAGCTCTACATAGAGTGTCAATGAATACTTGGGTCAAGTAGCCAGAGAATCTTGATTATGTTCATATTCAGTGACTCTGCCTCCTCAAGTTAAGAGTGTCAGCTTCTAATCAATGACAAAATCATAGAGAAGCTCTTGTCTTTTTTTTTTCTTAGAAGAAAAGTAGTTTTAAATAATGCAAAAGAGAAAGGCCAGGAAACTTTTGAAGTTGCATGTTTTCTTATGTATATTAAGCACATAATGACAAGGAATATGTGTTTAGGCTTTTGTAAAAGCCAAAGCCTCTCTGCAATTCTCCACAATCAGAATGCAAAATATGCTTGTGTGGCTAATGTTGCTGTGCAATAAACATCTCTAATGATTACCAGCTGAGAAGCTTTCAGATTCTTAGTCTCATTGTGCTTACAGTGGTCATCCACTACCTTCAAAGAACCGTGTGCTCCAAAACGCAGAGACCACACAGACTTATTTGTTGCTGCTTCATTGTGTAGTAAAGCACACATAAAATACAGAATAGCATTGTATTATGTATGAAAAATGTGACACCTCTTGTTTCTTTGATTCATTTTAAAGCTATAAGTGAAAAATCAATTCCATTTTCAATGCATTTTTTTTTCTTTGAATCTGGAGAAGAAAATTGATTTCCTAAAAGATGAATACTAAGTTTTCAAAATTATACTCTCTACATTTTCTTCTTTGCAAGGGGACTTGTTTACTTACCTAGTGTTCTGCCTTTGAATTGTGATCCAACTTTCACATAGGCCTGGAACACAGGTGATGTTTGCACTGCAAGTTCCAGCCCAAAGCTTGTATGCATCTGAACGTACATGGAGGACTGTCTGAAAACGGTGATGTCTCCTGAAAGAACAAGCACATTTAAAAAAAGAGATGTTGGTGATACTGCAAGGTAGTGATTTTAACACATATATAAATGTTCTAGCACTCTGTCTACAACTCTTCTCCCACACAACCTCCACAGAGGAACAGATGCAGCATGAAAGACTTTAACCTTCCTCTAAAACCCCTGGTATTAGCAATTGAAAGATTGTGAAAGATGCTGGGTTGTACAAAAACAGACGTTTAATTTAATTTGGATATATCTTCTATTTTCCTTTTTTCATACCTGATCTGTAAGGCAGCCGCTTAAGTTCAGCATCATCAGTAAGGAGATCATTTTGAGAAATCACAATTTTATCCTGTAAGAAGAGGACATGGAACCAGAAGTAACTATCTTTACAGGTGGTATTTATATGATAAGTTAAGCAACTATACTGTCGATGATCTACGTAAAAGAAAAAAAATAATTCAAGCATTTTCTCACATTATAACATGCTGCTTTTAGTTTTCACTTTGAAAATACCTTCCTGAGTTCATGCAGCAACTGATATCTTTACAGTGTATACATGAGCAGAAACATATCTTCAGTATTTATCCTCCATAATTTTTAAGTTCAAGTTACTAGCAATGACTTTGAGCACTTATTTTGCTAATCTAGTGATGAAACGTTAGATGGAGCCTGTGGGGGGAATACCTACCTTTGTAGATTGATAAATTATAGCACTAAGTGATGTCTCAGAATGAGAATAACCAGTCTTTTCATAAACAGCCATTAGGGTTCCATTGTGTGGCAGGCTGGAACTCTGGAGGGAAACAGAAAAGAGAGGTTAAAAGAGAAGCCGTTGTCAGTATAATAAAGATTTGTAGAATAAATGTGTATCTTATGAAGTCCTCAGTTTGTGTTCCAATAGGAAACCAAAGACAGACTAAAATATATCCATTTTATGTTATTTTATGTTTCTAGATTGTAGGAAATTACCTTCATAAGAACGTAAGTGCAAACCCCATGGAATCGATACGGCCTTGAATCAAACGTGGTAACAAAGGAGCCTCCTTCCAGTGAGCATCTTCCAGGGCAGGGCAAGTCTTCACAGTTCCACTGACCCATCACACATTTACTGCAGAAAACAAGAAATTCTGTGCAAGGTTATTCTTTTCTTCATGCTCTAAAAAGTCAGCTACTTCCTAGTAATGAAATATGTTGTTTTTATGACTTGTCTCCTTATGATTTCTATGCTTTGATTTTTGTTGTCTGCATATATCAGTTGAAGTTGCTCCTCTTAATTCTTGAAGTTGCTGAACTCTTGTATGTATTGTCAACAAACTTTCCTGATTTGGGAAAGGTACTGTCCTTTAAAAGGTTAGGCAAAATTTTCCAATTGTCTGGTGAAGGTATTTTTCATTCTCTCATAGAAGTACCTGTTGCTACTCACCAGGTCCTACAAGCTGCTTTCATTGTCTCACCAGGAGCATATGTTTTCCCATTCAGTGTACATGGACACTGGCTAATGTGAACACATGTCCGATTCTTCGAGATATCATCAAGAACAGTTCCTGCCAAAGAGGATAGACAAAAACATTTGCCCCTATCCTCACTTAGCACTACAGTTATTATGGCTTGAATGCTTTCTGAAATTAGTCTGAGGATGCTGTTCTTGCACAGCCAGTGCCCATACTCAGAGGTGTAACACACAGGAAATTTTCTCCTAATTAAAATGAAACTGAATATTTACAAGTGACAACAGCTTTTGACTACTTTGTCATAAGAAAGCACAGTCAATTGTCCTATTTTGAAATGCAAATGATAGTAATAATCACAATTTCTGCAATGAGTTCATCTTGAATTATTTTAAAGGGAATTTACAAAATTCCCATAATATTGCAGAAATCCTATGAGGTATGCTACTCTTCTGGTGCTTGATCAATGCATATTTAAGTAAAGAAATTTAAGCAGATGGGATATCATTATCCCATCACAAACCATGTTCTTGTGAGGAAAATGTGTTCATAGCTCTGTTCTTGCAAAGAGTGACCAACCATCTTTAAGGACCATAATTACTCAAGACTCAAGTTACATTATGTTATCTGAGAAAGAGCAGTTCTAGCAGCACAATGCCCTGAAATGCACAGTTAGTTCATTATTAAGCAGTCCATTCCACTTGACTGGATATGTGCAAAAAACATTTGTGTGATCCATTAAGAATGTGATGAAATGATACCTTCTGGACAAAAGCAGCCATAGGTACAGTGACTGGAACAGCTGTACTCTGGGTTGGAACAGGTTTTAATACACGGAGAACCACATTCCTCATAGATTTGGTTTGCTGAACATTTTCCCACAGCTGCAACAAACAGTGGGAGTGTTAAGATTTTTGAAGTGTAAACATAGATGAATACTTCATCTACCACCTAGCAAGGAAAAGACCTCCTGATTTCTGACACTAACATTCTTTTTTCCTGCCTCAACACTCATTTCATCATCTGAGTATTCTTTGTTACCATCATATATATTCATATATATATATGTTCATATATATATGAATTTATATATTCATATATACTCTGTCTTTTTCTCATTTTTCTTGCCCAAAAATTGGAAATATTTTTTCAGAAGTTTGGAAAATGGCAAACAGGTCATACTGCAGCCCAATGAAGTACCACGAACCAGATTTTCCATCGTATTTCAAGGTTTTACTTCCAATCAGTCATTGTAAATAAGAAAATTAAGCATCTGAAAAAGGACAACTGAAAATCATCTTTGAATAAAAGGAGCTATGGCACTTATTAGCAAAAAGATTCAAAGACTTCAGGGGCTATTTAAAAGTGCTCTCTCTTCACTGGCTAATTTTCCAAGTACAATAATAAGAAAACTGTGCTTAGAGCAAGCAGCTTCCTGTAGGAAGTTGGAGAAGTTAAACTGTTTTCACTTGGTGGATGTTCATCTGTTTTATTGCCACTGATCTAGACATAAGAGCTATGTTTGGAGCTTCTTCTTTGAGAGTTTCCCTGCTCTCCTTCTTACAGCTTTATCAAAGACCACTGCTCTCTGTAGAAAATAATTTGTTTGATTAAAGACAGTAGAGACTTTTTTATAATATTCCAGTCATTTGTCATTATCCCTCTATTTAAGACACAGAAAACTTAAGCACAGTGTCTCATGAATAAACCATTTGAACTCACAGCAGAAGTTTTCAGTTCTCCAGTTGAACACCATTTGGTGTGACATAGCACATTGCCTGGAATACTCTGACAGTGTAGAGCAAGTGCAATTGTTTTGTCCTGGCTCACTGCAGTCCTGCATATCGAGCTGACAACGAATGATAAACCTGTCTTTGGGCACACTGCAGGTTGGGGACACCAAATTAAGTAGCTGAGAGCAGATCATGGCCTAAAAAAAGAGAAAAAGAAAATTGTTCCTGGTGGTGTTTCCTTCATATGAAAACCAAATGGAGTAACACTGCTACTTATGATTTTCTTGTTGGTTTGTTTGCTTTTCCCCCTGGAGTTTAACAATGTGTATTTGACTTAAAATATGTGAGAAATTTACAGACAGAAGGGAATATAAATCCATTGTACAATAGAATGAACTTGATATATTGAAATAATTCTACTTCTCATTATGTTGAAAATTAAGTCACTTTCTGTGCCATCAACTCCCCAAAAACGGCTGAGAACATTACACACAGGAAATGTGTTTTCTCATGGCAATTCACTTCCATGAAAAACACCCCAGATGTGAAGATCAAAAAATTCTTTCCTCTTTGAGCACACACTTCATGTATTTCTATTGCCTGCATGTTTGTGTTGCCTATCACACTGCTTGTTGCAGTGTAAGGTCTCAAAGGTTCTCAGGCACGCTGATTTTCTTTTCATTTAGAACTGTAAGTGATTGCAGTTGATGCTGGTTGTCCCTGTTATCAGTGCTGTTATCTGGCAATATGTTTTAGGCATTGGGAATATATTCAAATCTGTACAGCTTATAGTGTCAGGTCTCTAGCTGTTAGATAAAACTTTGTTAAAGCTTCACTGGTTTCCATGAATTTCCTGTGATGACCTGCATGGAATTCCAGAAAGCTGTGAGCTAAATGCTGGTTGATTTTCATGAGTGATTTAAATCTAGCCTTAAAAACGCCTGTGGGCTTTTATTCAAATGTATTTTATTGCAAAGAACTCCTTTTCTTTCTCATATCATGCTATATGGATGTTGACTGCACCTGTTTTCATGGAAGTAATTTTCATAAAACCGTTGTCTCTGTTGTTGATTTCTATCCATCTATCTTGCTCCCCCCAACTAAGAGTCATGCTGCAGAGAAGCCAAGATCTTTCTTACATATTTTTTGTGAGGAATGGTGGAAATTGGTATCTCCTCGGACAGACAGATCTCTGATGGATCATCCATTTTTTGCATCGCAGCAAATTTATATGTATCCAGCAATTTACCTGGAAATTGAAGAGTTATAATTTGTCAGGAAAAAGACTGCATTGATTTGTTTACTTGTTGCTGTGATGTAGCAAAACTCAGATTTTATCTTTGACTGTTAAATGTCCGACTAGTTAATCCTCTGAATGATAACAGCTGCTTCTTGTGGAAGTTTAGGAGAGTGTGATCCTTACCACCTGTTTCTAAAAGATAAGAGTCCTTATCACTTGTGTGAGGAACCCATTATATTATGCTCATAGCAGATAACAGTGTAGCATAATCATATGAGGTATGTTGGTGCCCCATGGGACTGCTTTACTCAATTCTGAAACACAGCAATGCTATCACAGTATTCAATTTTCACCTTGACTCACTTCAACTCGTTCTCTTTCTGTCTGAAACGTTCTTGTCTCTTACCTTCACGCACAAATTCATTCAGTTCATAACCATCATAGTTCCCACACATTCCACACGTTTTCCCCATGTATTTTTTTTCAGCCAAAACCTAAAATAAAATAGAAAAAAAAAATTTAAAAGGGTCACCCTAAGGAAAAATATCTATACAGCAATACCTTTCTCAAACAAATTCGGTTCAAGCACCCGATTAAAAGTGATTTTTCTCATTAATTTCAGTGACTTTTTGGATTAAGAATTTTGTAAGCAGTGAAGTCTTTTCCCAATAGGCAAATAATGATTTCGTAAAATCAGTATTTAATAAAAAGAGTAAGATTTGAAGACACAGGGAATTGAGGGGGGATAACATTCTAAGGAGCCAGGAAAAAAAGAAAATAATGCTGAAGCCCTGATAATATCTTTGTTGACAATACACGAATTTCAGGTTTCTTCTCTTAAGAAAATTAAGGTTAGAGGATGAAAATTTATTTTCAGAAGAAGGTTATTCAGTTCTCTATTGTTCTGGAGACTAAAACAGTAGTATTACTACTGGCTACAAACAATATATTATTATGAAAATCTTAGATCAGAGAAATAAAACCATATTCCTTGTACAGTCAGATTAACTCATCACAGTAGCATTTTCTCTTATATATGTGATAATAATACTGATAAATCTGCCAGATTTATCTCCTTGTTTATCTCCTTAAATCTCCTTGTTTTAGCAAACTTAATTTAGAATTCAATGTCTTTTGTGGCAATAATATCACAGGTCACACTGAGAAAATGTATTGTGGATTTTGAAGGAAAAACCTGAAAAGATTCAGAAAAAGGAAAGAAAAAAGAAACTGGTAGAAGCACTTGATGTTTGAAACAAAAGATGTCCCAGGGAAGCCCAATAAAAAAGACTAAACTATGGTATACAATATTAACTTCTACCCAACTTTAAACAACATCTCTTAAGCAAAACATTGCAGCTGCTGCAATACCCAGAAGAAAGATTAAAATGTGTAAACATATCCACAAATCTCAGCACTGGTGGCTTTAACTAACTACCAATGCTGCAAGTGAAAGTAACATGCAAAGTTGTTTATTTCAAGAAGAATGCATAAAACGGGAAAAGAAGAAATATCCAAATAATAAATACACGCAAAAGCACCCATTAAGTTCAGAGAGTTCTTGCCATTCCAGTGAATTAGAGATAATTTTCTTCTCTGCTCTATGATAATATTTTACTAACCATGAGGTAGTCATCATTGTTCCACATGACCACCAGTTCCATCTCCATTAGCTTGGCTACCAGGCGGATGTTGCGTCCATAAGGCGCTATTTGGATTCCATTGCTGGTGTAAGGCAACTGAATGACACTGAAATAAGGTGACAAGAGAAACCAACCTCACAGCATGAACATGCAGATATTAGTTTTGGGGTTTTTTATAGGATAGGCACACAGTCTGAGTACTTGCAGCAACATGAGAGAGAATTTTTTTCCTTTTTAATTGTGACATTTTTCAAAACGCATGAAACTCTCTTTGATTGAAAATCCATGTCAGCAGTTTCATAGAAGAATCACCAGAAAATGGGTTGCACAGTGATTTTACTACTGAGAATGTCTGGACAGGACCTGGCATCTTCACTTGGTTTGGTTTTATTAGAGCATAGTTATATGTTTCAAGAACTTGTAACCATGAAGTTGGTGTGGTGGAACTAATGTTGATTATCCCGAGGAGATGGCATTTTAATATAAGAATTATGACCAAAACCTGACAAGATAGGAGTAGAATCCAGTTAGGTATGTTAACCTTAGTAATTTTTTAATTAATTTTTGACACAAAGCCATCTTTAGTGCACCTGCTACATAACTCCCTGCCTTCTCTAAACACTTCACACCCCATTCATGGCAGAATCTTACCCAACACTTCTGATAGAAATGCTGCCTTTCTCAACAATGACAACAGAAGGTCCAAGCTCAATAATGATCCTTGCAATTTTTTTGTCCAGCCCACGACGGAACTGAATGTTGAAGTCTGGGCTGGTCTCATCACATACAGTTGCAAAGATATAGTTGCAAGTCCCAGTGAAGTCATACTGGTATTTATCAAAGGTTGAAAAATGCCCTCCTCCCCAGGTAGAACAGGAATCCTTGCTCAAAACTACAAAAGAGAAAGAAACATGGATTTAGCATATTTGCTCCTTCTGATTAGCATTTCAAATAAAAATACTAGGATAAGCTATCAAGTTTCTACTCAGATTAATTCTGTAAACAACATTCTAGCACTCTATTTATTTGTTTGGTTTTTTCTTTTGTAATCTCAAAATTTTAGCTCAAGTCAGGAAGTGAAACAATATTAGGAGTGAGAGCAATATTCTCACTTATTGTAAGCAGAGGAGAATTCCCTAACTTCCTAGCTTGGGAAAAACCCTTCCAATTCCTATGGGTAATATTAAGATTTACCTTCTTATTTCAGTCTGCTAGGTCTGTTAGCAAAGGTGACAGGTTGCTACTTTAACATCTCAGGCACAGCATTTACCAAGCTATGGCATTACTGTATCATGATTAACTGCACTGTCAAATCACCAGATATCCAAAGACAGTCTTCAAAGCCCAACTTTCAGCTCTGTGTTTGTGTGATGAGGTTCTAGCCAGTTTTATAAATATATGGAATGTTGTAATCAGTTTTCATTTTTAAGAAGTAGTCTAGACTGTTCACCTAATAGACAAATTTTCAAATGTGGAAATGAATCTAAAGGAAACAGATAGTTCTGCACCTACTTACAGCATTTGAACAGTCCCTCTGAAGCCAATAATTTTATTGAAGTGCCTAAAATCATGTTGTCAGTTCTGTATTTCCAGACTTAGATGGTTACTTTAATTTTTAAATAATTTTTGCTTATGGTATCATATGAAGTTCAGGTATCTTAGAGTTACAAAGTATCAGATAAGTTTATAAAAGTCTACATGCAATTTACATTTATTGTTTTAAAGCCAAAACATCTGCTTTAACTCTAAAGGAGAGATCAAATATCTGCAGAATGCTACTGGTTTTATCCAGGTCATGTAGAAAATACTGTTTCCCAATGAGTGGTTACCTGCTGGCAAAAAGTACTCCTCTTCCACACTTCTGTTCTGTCCTGAAGGTCTGACTGGAAAACAGGAATTGGCTCATTGTTAACATTGATCCTTCATGCCCAAGTGCAGCTAGTTGAATATACTGTGCCTGAGTGATACTGACCACAAAAACCCCGGAGTGTGTCAAGGAATGGTTACCCAGGGCTGCACAATGGTCAGAGTGCAAGAGGTGCCCCTTTCAATAAATACAGGAGCATGGTCACTGTATTTGCTTTTATTTCAATCTTATCAAAGAAAAATAACAAATGGGAATGTCAGAAACTCAAGGAAGTTTAAATCCAGATTATGTGTTGTTTGAGTTCAACCTTTATTAAATAGTATCTAGGGATTTTATTTTAATTAGTCTATATCCATGCTCTTGTGTTTCTCTTGTAAGACCAGACAGCAGACAGAGATGAGTTCCGGAAGATTTGGGAATTTTTTGTCTGATAATAAGTCTTTCAACTATTTTTAAACTTTTCAACTATTTAAGGATGAACTTCATGTAGCTTTTCCATGCATATACTGAATGAGAATTCTCCTAATTCAAGACACTCTCATTTTCTTCTGTCTTAAAAAAAAAAAAAGCTTATTATAATGAATTTTCATTTTATAGAATTCTTTTTGTTCTACACCTCCCATTTTACCCAAATTGGATGAAGAATTTCATTCAACCACTGATACGTAACAAACTTTGGAGTACAGAGAATTGCTTTCCAATGGTACACAGAAGTAAAGATATTTTAGTGTAAAACATTAAAATTATTAATACTAGGAAGACTGTAAATAGAATAGAAAAAAAGTCAGAATATTAGGACTGATATCCTTATTTATTTTAGAAAGGATCTTGTGAAAATTTTCTGTTTTCAGAAGGCCTATAGCCTTCTGTATCCCATAGCAGAGGCACATCATGTCCCATAAAATATATCATGTTAGCATGATGACATTTATTCTTTCTTGCCCTGGACATGGAGAACTAAATGACTATTTGATGAACTTCAAATTTAGAAGTCAGTGCCTCACATTTCTTCAGAAAAGGACATGTGAAAAAGTATGTTGGTTCTGCCCAAGGGTTGATGTAGCTCTGTATTTTATTTCCAGCAGTGACCATTAACAGCCTGCCCAAGGGAAGCAGGCATATATACTTCCACAGATATTCTCTCTGTCTTCAATTATTTTCAGTTCAGGGAATTCTGTGAGGCTATTGAGATTTTTCTGCTTACCCCTCCCTTGTGCTCTGGCTTCCAAGTCCTTGTCCATCATCATTTTGAACAGAACCAAAATTTCTTTGTTGCAGAAAATTCCACAATAACTACAGTCAAAATTTGCCATTAAATTTTAATTATGAGTTAACATTTTAAGGATACCTGCCTTTCTAACCATACTTCTGACACTAATATTTTAAAGCTATAATATGCCCTTTTTTTTGTTTTGCTTTGGCACTGCACATTGTTTTACACAAGTTAGATAGTAGTACCTTACTATTTGTATTTTTCAGACTGAAGGACTAGCACAAATTTACAGTAAGTAGGTGGCTGGAGTTAATTTAGCATACAGATCTGGAGGGATGTACACAAGGCATTCTTTGGAGTTAAGGGAAAGCTGCTGGTGAACTACCAGAAGTGTGGCAGCAGCTGGCACAGCTGAACACTGAAGCAGAGCTCTGTCCTGCTCTGACCCTCCTCTGGCTGCAAAGGTAAGGAAGAAGTATTCCACACTCTGATTGCCCATTTGCATATAAGTTTGTTTTAACCTGAAATCTTTAAAATAATTTTCAAAGACCTGATCTATATGGAGAATGAGCTTTATTTTGTTTCCTGGATTTTGCAGTATCAAAAGAATCCATATCCTATATTTTAGATAGTATTAGGCAGTAATATGTAGGAATGAAAATCAAACATACCACACAAATTACCCCAATAGCATATTTCTAAATGTGGAAGGCTACTAAACTGCTCACAGTTTCTATCCTTAGGCATCAAAACCTCAGTATGGCACACTAAAGCACTTTCAATTTAGTTCAAAACTTACCACAGTGAGACAATGCGTTTTACAATCTTTTTACATGCTAAGTCTTCATTTGGAATTTCTAAATTTAATGCTTCAAAACATATGCTACTTGAGGCAAAGACTTATTTTTATTATGTGGTTTGTACAGTGTCTTCTGCAATATGGACTTGATGCTGAATAGAGTTATCACTCACACCTGAATGCAAACATTAAAAACCAGGTCAGACACTTACTTCTTTGCAGAGATTCTTTCTGTTTTTGGTAAAAAATGTGGGACCAATAATTTCCTTCAAAAGCTGTGAAAGGAAAAAGACAACACAATGAAGTTATCCTCTGAGCAAAAGGAAGTTTAATATTTGTAAATGTCTTTATTTATCCTTAAGCATGCTGCAAGTCAAAGCAGGGTCAGCACATATGAATTGTGCTCTGTCACACAAATCCAAATGGAAATGATAATGGAAAAATCACATCATTCCTAATTACATAATTAAGTAAATTAAGATCAGCAGACAACTGCATAAGATCCTGTGAATTTTTTGTATTTTCTTTTCCTACATTTCTTTTTTGAATGACAAAAGCTTCTTTGATGGTTTTGACTATCAAGGTCAAACCATTCCTTTTGGTTTATGACCTTGGTGGTCATAATTAAGAAAATTCTTCTGTACCAGTCAAATGTTATCAAAATTTGCCAGGAATCCTATGCAGTATGAAAGCTTCTATACTTCATACTAAAATTCTATGTTTCTGTTAAAAAAAGTGGGATAAATCTTTCCTCATGTTTTTGAGTTCTTGTTTTACCATCTGGGTAGAAGTAGTGGAGGGAATAACCAAAAGTGTGAAAACACGTGGAAAGTATTATCCTGTGTGTTCCTTGCAAGAACTGTGGGATCTGGAGCTGAAGAGCAGGAAATCCCCAAGTACAGTTGTTGCTTTTGCTGATCACATTAATGAATGACTGCAGAATGATGCAAGCTGTCACCTGCTCCCTTCCACACACCTCTTCATAAAGCCTGGTTTTGTTAGGAGAAGCCAAGGAATGTTTAGTAAACGCTGGCTGCAGAGTGGCTCATGTTTTCCATGTCAAAGACAGACCTGCTGCAAGAGCACAACTATTCCACATTCTCCCACATACTAAAGGCTCTTTCACCCAGCATTTTCCTCCAGCACTGCTGAAGTGAGCTCTCAGAGTCCATAGCTGGGTGGTAAAAACCAAACCAAGATGCAGGAATAAAGACCTGAGGTGCTTCAGAAATGTACTACTCATTTTTAAATTTTCTCATGTCTCACATGTCTTAGACAGCAGGAGCAAACATCTTGTAGAACCTATGTAATTCTCTATTAAGTTTAGGATCTTTTGCAACATGTCATGGCAGAAAGTTTCTTTTATCAAATAAACCAGGCCAAATCCAAATACATATCTATATATACACTACAGCTCTGCAGGGTGCTGTTGCTTCCTTGGATACTGCAGTGAATAGAAGCCTCCAGGGAGCTCACCAGCTGTAGCAGAATCTCAGCCAACTCCATGCTGTGCTGCTGAAGGTAAGGTAATATTTGCCAAGTGCTACCTCAAGAGCCACAGGAAAACAGGTGAGGCTCTGCTTTTTATGACAGGCTAGCTTAAAGTACAAGAGGGAATTTTGGAACTGAGAGTTTCAGCATATCCTTTTGCTTTTGCAATTCTTCTATGAAACAGTACTTGCTGAAAAAAGATGTTATCTGGATAAACCAATCTAAGATTTTAAGAGCTAAAATACTACACTGGTAGAATTGTATACAATGCATGTTTAGGAATAAGGGAAATAAATCAAGCATATAAGTTCAGTGACAGAAGTGCTCCCATCCTAAATGTTCTAATAGCTTAAAATGACATTTATCTCAGCCACTCCCAAGTTGTCTGACACACTCTTCACAAAATCATTATAGACCCTACTCATGCTGCCTTGGTGTCTAGAATTGGTCAGCACTTGCCAATAATTGCTTGGAATTTTTCCAGTGTTTTAGAAAACCTCTACGGTTGGCCTGAAACTCAGCAGGCATTTCCAAAATCCAGCATGCTCCTTCCAAGTTCCTAATGAACTGCATCACAGTAAGTACACCACAATAAGGAACAGTCAGTTTGTGGCTTTCAAGTAACACTGTTCATGCCTAGAGTTGCTGCTGCCTTTTTTGAACACCTGGATTTTGATACCTGCATTTGTTCAATAATCTATTATTGTTAGTTTTACAGTTTTCCAGTCAATCGTTACAATTTAATCATAAATTTCAAACACTACATGAGTGGGATTTAGGAGCGTGCAGCAGCTGCCTTCCAAGGATATTAGATTTGCAGGAATTGAATATATGCCTAAAACATTACTTCAAGTCAGATCTATCTAGAGTTTGATGTAAAGCAAAATGTCTAATAATTAATGGACAAATACTTTGGATTAGAACAGACAGATCAGTTTACAAAGCTTGTTTCTTAACTTTTCAAACTCAAAAATCTAAGCATGGCAAACAAATTTAACACATACTTCAGGTTTGGTATTCAGATTAAATTTGAGCATAGTAATCATCCTGGATTATATGGAGGTGTATAAGAGTTAGATTGAAAATAACTAAGGATATAAAATCCTCTTAAACTTTTTGCCCAGAGAATAGCTAATAAAATAAATAATGAACTATTTTCTATCAGTTTTCAATCAGTTTGTATCCTATGAGATCAAACTATTATACTAATTACAATACAGCAATTATTCTCAGCATTTACATTTTTTTTTCTCACACTTAACTCTGAAGAGAATAGTGAAATCTTCCTGGCAACATTATCAACCACTCAGAAGCACACAAAATGGCAGATTGTACAGATGTATCAAGTGCTACGGCTATGCAGAAGTTGTATTTTGCAATCACTTCAGAACTTTTAAATTAAAAGGCTGTCCTAATGTTAAATGAGATTTCTAAAGTACTGAAATCTTCCTTACTGGCATTTTACTATTACTGCAAGTATTCTGTTTTCCTTTGAGAAATTATATGAAATACTTATTTTGAATTATCTCAATAGAAATACTTATTTTGAATTAATCTCAGCAGAACTTCAACCAGAGTTTCACTTCTCTTGGATGAGGGAAGGTTTTACTTCCAATTCCCACTCTACTCCAGCTGGCCAACTTCCTTGAGAATTTTATCTGTTGAAGTGCAGTTTCTGTGTGGTCAGCCTGTCTACTTCATGGCAACAATACAAGCCAGCCAGGGAACAGGACTTATTATGAAGAAATAAATAATTTTGTTCCTATACTATGGTTGCTATGAAACATTCCTATGGGAAAATACAATTTGATGTTGTAATGTCTTCAATCAAAGTATTTCACATCAGATAAAAAAATGAAAACAAAACATTGAAATCTTTGTACTTCCAACTTGCAGAAGTAATTTAAAATCTCTGTTTTGTAAAGGGTTACATTTTTCTCTTCTAATTTGAGACAAACAGAAATGTTGAAATGTCAGATGTTCTGGAAAGGACAAGAACTTTAAAACAAATGACAGAAGCCTAAAATTAAATTTAACACTGAGGGAACGGGTAGAGCTGTAGCTGTAATATGAGTTATCAGTTGCACGTTCATGATGATTTTTCTTCAGTATGAAATTATTAACTCCCTTTGTCTCTTGCAAACATAGATATGTGAACAGCATAAATCAAGGTGACTTCCTAGTTACATACTTTGTAAGAAAAAGTATGACAGTACACAAACCTCTCAAAAAGATCTGTGCAGTTTTGAATACTGAAATAGCTAAAGGGGTGAAGCCTCAATTTAATCAATAAATCAGCACCTCTTCTTAAGTAAAGGCTAGAACTAACAGTTTTAATCAGGTTTCAAGCTTCTACAGTTGTTTTTTTTTTACTCAAGCTAATGCATGTTTACTGATTTTCTTAAGTTATCACTTTCCATCAGACTTCACATCAAATAATCAAATATATGTCCTTATAATAAATATTTACATTTCCAGCTAGAGACAAACTCGAGGTACAGAATTTGGATGCAGATCCATGCAGAAGAGAATTAAGTCCTGGCTTTGATTGGAAACAACACTTGGATCTAGACTTCAAAACAATGAGCACCCTGTATGTTGTCCAATTTAAGAACGTACAGATAAACATCCAAAAAATTGTCTGATTTCAAATCTTTCCTTGACAGAATGCAATCTGTTTGTTTTCACAGCCTCCAACCTTGTGAGGCATTCCAAGGACCTGAGATATTGACACATCCCAAAGGAAAAAACTGCTCTGTAAGAATTTTCTAGATTCTGCTTCTAGGGTTTTTATCTTTAAATTCAACTTAGTCCTTTGTAGAAAAAGCTCTGATTTGTGATTGCCAAGTTTACATATAAAGCTTGGGTCTGTGTGTCTACAGCAATTTTCTATTTTACTGCAAGTATTTATTTCAGTACATCAATTATCTAAAATAGGAAGTAATGTAGATTAAGATTTTGCTCTTGCAGGCAGCAAAACTTGGGGTTAGGACCCATATTCAGGTACTTGATATTGGTTACAATGGTGCTAAAACAGTAGAGTTCCACCTGATTTGTAACAATATAACTGAGGTTAGAAATTGGCTCTGAGAGTCTACAAAAGGGTTGAGTTGCTTATATTTTAATTATTTTCATGCTACAGTTTAAGTCAGTGATTTAAGAGCAATAAATATCCCTACGCAATTTGAACTAAATGGCTCATTAAATGTAGTGAACACAATACTGAAGAAATAAATTTAACTTTGTTTAACCTAAAGCAAGTGAAGTATGCTTTTTAGCAGGTTGAAATATTTTCTTGAAATTCTAACTAATAACTGGTAATTAAAGAGAATATACAGAAGAGATTAAAAAAAATCTTAAGCAATTCCAAACCACGGCAAAAGAAGCTTATTCTCAAAAAAATCCACTGATAACACCACAGGAGGTATAATGAGTAAGGTGGCCGTGTAGCTACAGAGCCAATGAATGTACCTATCAGATTTTTTTTAGAAATTACACATTCATCTGGTATACTGGTGGGTTGGACCAAAAAAGTAAGATAGACTTCTTAGAAAGAGTGAAGGATTGTAGTGAGTAATACATGGAGGAATACATTAAGAGTTGTGTAAAATTTTTAGACTAGAAGCATTTGCCTGTTTTCCAGCACAAGATTCTTTCTACCACATCACTCTTCAAAAAAGAAATGCCATCAAATAGCTCATAATTAATGCTTTTTGCAGTTCACATAACAAAGAAAAATGATTTTGATTATCACTCTACACAGAAGATATACAATATATATCTGCAATGACTTTGCTAGGACACTGGATCACGAACATCTGAAAGATGAAGGCACTCAACTCAGAAACACAACAGGAAGTCCATTAAAAATATTCTCTGTATCTAGAGAATGAGTTTTAGGGAAGGATCCAACAAATCAGTAACCAACTTTCTGAAATAGTTCTGAATGAATAATTTTATTTCAGTCATATATTTATTAACTAACCTGTTGTGTTTTAAGATGAAGCAAAAGAGAAGAAAACGTGTAAACTGAACTCTGCGAGTTGTGGGAAAGGAGAACAAAACCTGAAGCTCATGTGATGTAATACTACAATTTTCCTTCAAGCCATGTACCAAGAGGAGCCCAGGCACCTCAGACTTACCGGCAGAGTGCAGGAAACTGCAGAAGATGAGCAGTACCAGTGTTGGGAGCATGATGCATGCCCTGCCAGGGCAGTGTTCTCAGTGCTCCCCTCTGTTCCAAGCGGGCAGTGCCAGTGCTGACACTTTCTAGGCTGCCCTCTTCAAGCTTGGATGCTTTATATATAGAATTGCAATGCCCTCCCTCATTCCCACAGTTTGCCGAAGTTGCAGCAGTAGAGTACCCGCCAAACAGGATCTCCTCTTTATCAAGTTCAACACACCTAAAAGCCACTCAGAAAAAGAAGAAAAAAGAAAATGCAAACCTCCTCCAGTTCATTATCATTCTTACAAGATTTTCATAATGGCTTCTATTTGTAGCAGCTCAAACACTTTTACCTGCCTTCACTGAACAAATTTGGTATTACATCCAAAAGCAAAAAGACAAATAATACACAAATTATGATCATCAGATGATAAGAAAAGAAATAATATTGGAACAGCACACAAAGTAGAAGAATGAAGTGCAGGAGTTTTGGAACTGCTGAAAAGACTGTGTGAATATAAGATGTTAAGACATGGATGAACAGAGATACAGATCTCAGATTTTTGTATTAACTCTTCTTTCATTAACTTCCATTCACTCTCCTGGGTGATTTGTGTTCATCTCAGCCTTGTGCAACTTTTTAAGCAAACTGATAAACTTTGCCTGGTAAAGAGATCTGTCCATGGCACAGCTGATTTCCTGACTATGCCACGGAGCTACATAAGCCTCTGCCCACCACCTCAGCACTGCCAAGGGCAGAGAACAAATTGTACCAAAATGGGGCAGACTATTGCACTGTGGTACTTTGGAAACTTTCACAAGTTAATCTTCACCTTCCTGCCAACATCACAGGAAGAACATCCACTTCTGTTACACTTGAATCTCTCCACATTAGAGGTGAAATGTTGAATGCACTGGATACGTTCAAAACATCACTGCCATCACTGATTTGACAGTAAAACAAGAACTTGCTTGATCCTGTCGTTTTTCACTAGCAAAATAATTGCTTGTGGAAAAAATCTCGATATAAGAAAATTTTCCCTATGAAACATAAAATGCATGGGTTATCTCTCCATATGAATTTCTTCAGCCTTTCCTGTTTTCACCAATGCAATACTGAGGTGAGCCTCTGAAGAAAGTGGGAATAGATGGGGCCTTTTCCTTGGCAATCTGACTGCACAAGAGGTGCCTCCTCTGTCATCCCCACCAATATCCCAACAACCAGATCACAAGCCATGCCCACAGCTGCCAATGCTGTGCTTGCCCTAGTGCTTCCCTGTGCTTCCAGCATCCAGGAGGAGTGCATTAGGGGTCAGAGAAGGGATGGTGAGGGAAGGTCAGGCCAGGAGAGTGAAGGGGAAGGGAAATTCTCAGTTACGTCTTCTACGTGGTGGGAAGAAACTCAGGAGAGACAGTGACTTAACATAATTTCAGCCCTAGCTCAATGTGGTTGTAATTAAAACGAGAACACTAAATTTTAGTTGACATAAAGGTCTGCCTTTTTGGTTTTCATGGTTGTTTTTTTCCCCCCTTACTACTCCCCATTCCTGTGGAAGTGGATTAAGTATATGGCTGTTGATAACAGAATTGTGATCCTAAATTTAAAAATTTCTGTTGAAAATATTCTGCATCTGCCTTATATAAAAGTCCTAAAATAAATGAACAAAATCATTTGTCACTTCTGAAAATCATGATCAAAGTGAAAAAATACTAAGTCCTCAAAACAGCCTCTAGCCATACTGATACTATGATAAAAATATAATTAAGATTTCACAACTGTACATATCACATTATTTCTGGCAAATCAGCTCTAAGTTCTCATTAATGAAATCCAAAACAGAATTAAATTTTTTCCACTTCTAAGAAGTATCTTCTTTATGAAGATAAGGGACTACAGCACTCCCTAGCAACTCAAACTTGATAACTGAGTTTCAGACAGTAATTTACCTTTCTCTGACAGAAGAGACAAAAAAATTTCATCACTGTTGTCAAATAGGAATTTTTTTGTAATATATGTTCATAACCTTTCTGTCAAGCAGTAATAAATCAAAACAGCTGACATCAATGAGCATTTCATGACTTCCTCTTTTGAAGAGCTGGGCACCTGAGAGAATCACTTTTACTATTAAAGGTGGCAGACTGAGACATCATGGAATTAAGATCACTGGTAATAGTTAATTTTCCTCTTCTGTTACCATGGCTTCAAGCTTTTCTCTGTAGCCTGTATGTTTACTGAAACCTTCTATGTCTTTACTTTATGAAACTTAACAAAATTCTCAGGAAATACACATACTGACAAAAGTTACAACAAATATTTACCAAAAATATTGTTGTTTTCAGTTCCCTGTATTTGTAGCAACATTCTTAGCTGAACTCAGAATATTCTGTCTGAGAAGATAAGGATAAGGATATTACCTTCAGCTTTCTTGGAAGGAATTTCAGTCAATCAGTCTAAATACTTATGATTCAGCAAGTTATTATTTTATGGAGACATCCAGTGATGATGTGAACACAGTTAATCAAAAGCATCCATCTACAACTGCATTTAATCAGGACTCCAGACCAAGAAAAAAAGCATTTGCTTGAGGACTATGAGAAGTGACTGAGTTCACAGTACATAGATAATTATTTCATGTAGAAAAGCTTTGTGAAAAACTGTGTGTCCAGCTGTAGTGAGAGAATGATGCCTCTAATTAATATGGGGTTTTTTCCCATTTAATTATTATAATTGGTTTAGTAACAACATCATTTGTCAGAAACTGCTGTTGCACAGGAGAACAGAGATTGGTTGTGGCCATATTTAGTATCCAGTAACCAGTTTCTCAGTATTGAAATACAGTTTAGTTTCCAGCATCATGTACACTTCTGGAAGATTTTTGAAATGTCAAAGGAATTTATATAAGCCAGATATTATGCAAATTGAGAAAGTTAAAACACTTCAACTAAGTAAGAGACTGTCTTGTCTACAGTTTAATTACTGTAGGATTTTTTAGGTATATCAATTACAGAATATTTTGATGCTTTTATGCAGATTGCTAAGAAAACATTCTACTTCTTGTAATAAACTCTCATATTATTTTAGCAGCCTTGCATGTTTCTTGGATAAATAGCTACGTATCTTTATAAAGAGTCAGACCAAACTAATCAAATCCAGCATTTGATTAGCCCTAGCCCCTGTGGGTGTATAAGCAATTTCCAGCTTTGGAAGCTTGTGCCTGCAAGTTTCCATTGCTCTTAGTGGAATGCAAAGATACAGGCTACAGCTTGACAGCAATCTGACACAACAGCTGAGCTGGTGGGTTTTGTTTTTGAGCTCTGAAATTTGATTTCCTGTCTCATTCAAATTTTGAATAATTGTAAGATAAATTGTTTTAATATGACACTATTAAATTCATCTGTACTTTAACTTCTAAACTGTTTTAGATGCTCGGCCTTCAAGTAATTGTTTTAAAATATTCATGACTGAAGCATTTATGTATAATGAATATAACATTTATTGTCTCATAATGCTGTATCAGAATTACATAAAATAAAGCTCTTGAAATCATCTGGGTTATCTTTTATCCTTTATGACTGAGACATTCACTAAAACTGGCAGAGAAACCTCGGTTTCTATCTACAATCCAATGAGCCGTAAAATTTCAGTAGGATAGTTTGACAGTCCAGGGGTTTTTCTGGTACAGATTGTCTCAAGGAAACACTGTTTATTTTCTATTAGTGGTGCTTCACCTTAGACAAGGTAATTCCATCACCATCCCACCTTTTAAAAATAAACCAAAAGCACAACGTAATTGGCATTAGTGAGCTAAATAGAAAACAAGCTCCCATTTTTTCCTCCTGTTTCTCATCCTTGTCTTTCAGGTAATGTATCCAGGGAGCAGAGGATCCTACAGTGCAGGTTCCTTGAGCTAAGCTTATGGCACCCACCAGGGGCTCCTGTCTAGTTGTGTGAGTAGCTGGCAGGCACCACACAGCCAGCTGGTTGTCCCTGCTGCCAAGATGCTTTCCAAAGAAACTGGCAGTAAAACAGACACGCATTCTGAGAATGTTCCAATTGTGATAAATAAGAAATTTTTGGCTGAGAAGTATTCCCAAAAAAATTATGACCAGCTTATCCTTCATCCTCAGCCTATGTCCCAGCTTTAGAACTTCCTGGTATTTAATGCTGTGTGCCTTTACAGCTGCTTTTCTTCATGCCTTTTGTACACTTAAACTCTTTCCCCAAACAGTATCTAAAAGAAGCTCAGGGTAATTTTGCTACCAGACACTAAATAATCCACCTTATAGTTTTAGTAAATCCACAATATCTGCTTTCCTTTTGGTCATCAGAATCAACAAAACTTCATTTCTTTGTACCTTTGAAATAGATGAGATACTTCAAACATAACCAGAAAAAATTGCTACTGAAGAGACTGTTAGGGTTGCCATTCAGCTGGAACCATCTCTGCTGTCCTCGAGTAGCTGCCTACAGATATTTAAATGTGAAATTTCATTTAACATTGTAAACTATGCTTGGTTGCAATATGCAGACACATTGTGACCATAGGTGTGTTAGGGAGTATTTAATTTCTTGTTTTAAAAATGTGCATAGATGAAAGTGAACACAAACTAAGAAATAACTAACAGCACTCTCTCACTGTTCCAAAAGTACTTTTGAACTTATGTGACTGTAGAGTCAAGTCCTTCCCATATACCTGTTAGAAAAAAATGTAGAAAATCATTTAAAACTCATGCCTCTAATAGTGGTAAAGACTTCACTGATTGGCATTTTAATTTTAATTATAATTTGTTGGGGGCAATGGCCTGAGACCTTCTCATGTTGGCTTCACGCCTCTGGCACTCACTGTGATGAATCTCTCAGATACTGTAGCTGTGGGGACCTGGGTTGGTGCAGTTCACTCTTTATGTCCTTCCAAAACAAGAGGCAGACAAAGCCACCACTCCCACAGTTCCCTGAAGTGTATCCACTGCCCTGAGAACAGGGACAAAATATTTGAAATGTTTCTGGAGTAAAACCATTTTGGGGGAAAAAAAAATAAACCACACAAAACAAAGCAAGGCCTGCTACATGATCCTATGTTCCCCTTCCTGCACAGGAACACTGGGAAGATAAACTGATTGCTCTCAGCTCCCACACTCTTCTCCTGCTTCTGTTGATGCTGGACTCAAACTGGTTTGCATTCTGATCTCTGGAGTGGTCTGGGCTGCACACTTTGTTCTATAAGAATCCTGAATTCTGGTCATTTTAGCTACATGCTGATAGGAAAGAACAGAATAATAGAATTGTGGAAAGAAACCATAGGAGAACTGTCACCCCTACTCATGTCTCTCTCCCTTTGACTTTTTAGCTAAAATTTCTTTTAAACACTATGATCATGAACAAAATGCTGTGCAGATTCTCTTAAGGTCAAACTTATCTTCTAGAGATTAAGGAATCTCCAGAGGAAGACCTCTCATTTTCATTTACTTCTAGTAGAGAGAAAAAAGATTCATGATGACCTCATATAAATTCTAGAGACAGCTTAGACTTTATGCTGAACTAAATCCAGACTTGGAGTGCTCCTTTTTTTTCCCAAACAGAAGATGTTGAAACCAATTTGATTTTACTTTTTAAATTCCTAACCCTTTATTTTTCTTCTGAGTTAAATGAACATGGAAAAGATTTATCTGATGGACAAAAAAATTTGTGAAAGCACAGGTCAGTGGTTTTTGTTTGTTTTTTGTGGTTTTTGGCCTTTAACAACTAATCAGTATTCCTTTTTTAACGGAAATTCAGGGAGTATCCTGAATTATACATCAGCCATTCTCCTGGGCTGCATGCACTTTGACTCCATAATTTACAGAAAAGAAATGGAAAGCATTACATATGAAAGCAGCTGTGGCTCAAATGTTTCTAGCTTAGTAAGAACACAGTTCAGTAAGTTATTTGAAACATCTTAAGTTTTCTTAATTGCTGTACTCATAATTGCCACCCAACTGAGATAAATCTGTAGTTTGTAATTAATGTTCAAACCGGACTTGGAAAAAATAAAATTATTTGCTTCTTGTTACATCACAGCTCTGTTAATTTAATAATCAGATAGATTTTGTTACAGATACAGCATGAAAAGCAAATACACTGTGTGAACCAGGAATTCATTAAGTACAAGCTTTGACCTCTGCTGGTAAGGAAGTAAAATAGAACCTGTATTTACACAAATATTAAGAGCTGGGAACAGGAAGTCAGTGGCAATCCATGTTTAACTTGTTCTTTAATGTATGTGCACTTTAGAAGAGATAGTCTCCAGCTGATGCTAATATAATGTATCTACTAAGATAACAAAGTCAAGCATAAACTTTTGTTTACCCTTTACTTGACACATTCTGATCCTTTTTCTTTTATGCATTTTGGTTGACTTGAATTAAAAAAAAAAAAAAAAAAATCAAACACCTGAACATAAACAGCCTCTGCAGTCACCTTGCCAAAGTTCTGAATCTCACAGATGTCTGAATTGTGATAGAAGAGATTTGAAAATCATGACTTATATCTTGTTCTCAAACTTGAAAATCTCTTTCTATTTCCAAAGAAATTAAGTTATTGGAAGAATTATTCAAAGGGTGGAAAAGTGTGGAGGGATTGATGGAGGCAGTTTCCATGCACAGTTTCAAAAACAAAGGACAGTATGGCTATTTTCTCCATGGGCAGAGAGCTCCCTGTAGGGAGAATCATAACAAGAATGCACTGACAGAAATCATACAAGAACAAGAATGAACAACTTGCATTCCTTTTGGTTGTCTTTACATTTGATTATTCAAACATGACAGAATTGCAGCTGCAACTTGCAACTCTTTACATCCTCTTGGTCTCGAGGACAGACAGCTGTGTTTGTGTCATGTGTCTCAGCTGACTATTTAATATATTAAGACCTCACCATATGTAAAGACTGGCAGTTTATGTTAATCTTAATGTAGAATAAAGATGTCAGCACTCTTATTTTCTCACAAAGATTAGAATTTTTTTGCCCTCATTTTTCACCTAAATAAATGCTACATATTCTGTCCTGAAAGCTCTTTGCTTCTGTGCATGACTAAATGTAATCAAATCTGCATGCTATTATCAGTCACACTGGTACAGAAAGAACAGTTTTTGCTCATGCTAAAATCCCCCACTATTTGAAAGTTCTGTGGAATTAAGTTAACATACACTTTTAATACCGTGATGTTCCTAAGGAAGATTAAACACAATGAACTACGAAGAATCAGTTGGAAAATGAAAACTGAACATTAAACTGCCTTTATTTGGCAGTTTCAGTTTGACAAATGCACTGCCCAGTTTATAAACCCAGCACAATATAGCACTAAATTGCTGCACTGTGCCATGCAGTTATACCTTTATTATCTCAAGCTTGGATTTTCTTCCCTTGGGTCAGGTGGCAGTTGTCTCATATGCAAATGTACAGGACAAATATAAAGGACTATTTCACAGAGCTTCGGTAGGATCCAGACTTAACTTTAGCCCTTACACTTGAGAGTAGGGCTACCCCCTTGTGCTCTTCTTTAAAGTAATACATTAGTAGTAGATACTCTCTATGAGGTGTTCTCCACCTGCTTTTTCATTTTAGACTCTCTTTCCTTTCCAGTAAATATTCCATTCCATTAATTACTGACTTGAAATCTCTACTTTCTCATTGTTCAGTTTAAGAACAAGCAGAGAGGTTAATCACAAAACATGCATATATGCTATGCATGTTACCTATCTACAATCCAATATAAGCAAGATATTTGCCAAATGTGTTTTCTAAGGTGCAATGTGCTGATACTTTCTAAGAAACCAAACTATACACCTTAAATGCATCTAAGATCTTACCCAAAGAAGTTAAATGACCTCAATGCTATAACATGCTATCCAGTGTTTCCACCTGCTAATATTTACTGTAAGTATAAATGTATATACGTATGGTATGCATGAACATATGTATATACATATTATATATATATACACCTACACATCCTGTTCTCTTGACTAGTTATTTAGTGAGTCAAATAAACTGTGTTGCTGTCAGGCTGACAACTCTAAACAGAACTGAAAACTTTGACCAATCAACGTTCTTAACTTGGCCCAAAGCATGGGAAAAAATGGCAGGGGCAGCTTTTGTTTAACTGGTGTAATTCCATCAGAGTTAACCTTACCGTAGTTCCAAGGCCTGTGGCTGCTGAGCTCTATATTGTGTACTTACTTAATTTCTCAACCAAGCATCAGCAGAATACTTGCTAGTTGAGAATACAAGAACTTGAAATTGCTTGTGGGGAATCTGGCAAGCTGTGTGCGTACATGTTTTCAATTAAATAAAAAAACTAATACACCCATGAATGCTGGCTGTTCTTGAAGTCTATGATAAAATTGTCATGTACTTTTAAGGTAATCTTCTCCAAGCCTCAAAAGCAGTGGAATATTAATATCTGAGAAGTACCAGTATGTAAAGACAATACAGAAAGTTTATTTATTACAATAAATAAAGTGGAACTTCAACTATTCTTTTATTAATTTATCCATCTTCCACACATTGTGAGAAAGAATTTCATTTAATTGTGTCTCATTGCTCTCACCTGAAAAGTCAGAGCTTATGATGCTTACATATGTTCTCACTAATTACTACAACTGCTCATGATGTGGTGGAGTGCTGCATATATAAAATGTGCAGGAAATGTCATGTATTCCTTGCCCTCACTGAGAAGCATAGGTTTCTGGTTACTTTGGGGTTTGGCAGCCTCTGGATTTTTCAGTAAGAAGCAAACATCACAATATGAGATTTTCGTACAGTCAGAAAAGGGAGAACCTTCTTTGTGCTGTCCCTTCTGCAAGAACTGCAAATACAGATACAAGGAAGTTTAATTCCTAGAGCATCCTCACTGACTTCTGCTAAGCTTGATATAAAAAAAGTGGGCTTCCCACACACCTTTATTTTGAGCACTGAGTTTCAAACATCATATTGAATTCCTACTAATTGCTACTGCATCACACTTATGATCTTGCTTTCTTCCAGTAATGCACTGCAAAACAAGATGACAGATCTGCCAGATACTAGTTCAATCACTCATTCTTCCCCAAGGTGAGAAAGAGGCGGCAGTATGGCTCTTGTTTAAAGAGCTGGTGTTTAACAAACACCATTAAATGTACTAGGAAAGCTGAGGTCAATGCCGGCACACTGCTTGTGACAAGTAGTGAGCTTTAGAGCAGTCTTCTCTTGCTCTCAGGTAAGCTCACTGAGGTATAATGACAGCTTATAAAAAAGGCTGCCAATCTGGTAGAAGAGCATTGCTGAGGATTACAGCCTTTTGTCAGAGCTTTCTGAATACTGAATTCAGACAAGAGTCTGCTCAAAGGCTGGTTCTGGATTTGAAACTGTATGGGAAGGCAGCACAGCTAACAAAGGATATGTGATATACTTGTAATGGACTGATGAGAAGGTGCTCTGCAGCATTTTTCATTGGATATCATGTCCCATATAATGAAAGCTTCATGATCACTTTATTATCCTGTATTATAGTCAAGCAATGAAAAGACTGTGGTGTTTGTTGGAAAGATATTTAGCGGCCCCATATCCAATGGGAGACAACAGAAAGCACTGTTTGTAGCCACTCATTGCTATCTGAGAATACCCATTTATTACAGCCTGTACTGACAGAGGCAGGTTTTCTACAGAGGGCTGCAAGCTACAAAGTGTTATACTCTGCAGAAATACATTAATAACTGTGAAAACATTTCTGACGGTTTTGTCGGTGCTAACAGTTTCTTCCTTCATTTTGTTCTCTGCAATGATGATGAACACAGGTGAGAGAGAGAGAGAAAACGGCGTCTTCTAGCAGATTTTATAACGGCTAAACCTGAAAGACCTTTCTCCTCACAACTGAGAGCAGTGGGGTGGCTGCTGTTGGGAGATAGAGGCTTTCTACTGTTTTCTACAACAGCATATGGCAACTCCATGATACACCAAGAAACTCAGCTAAGGCAACCTGCATCATGGGTGTCCTGTTTTGGCTGGGATAGAGCTAGTTGCCTCCATAGTAGCTGGTACAGTGCTGTGTTTTGGAGTTAGTATGAGAACAATGTTGAAAACAAAGCGGTGTTTTGGATGTTGCTAAGTAGTGTTCACCCTTGGTCAAGGATTTTTCAATTTCTCACACTGCCAGTGAGGAGATGCACAAGAAGCTGGAGGGAACACAGCTGGGGCAGCTGACCTGAACTGTCCAAGGTGATGTTCCACACCACAGAATATCACATTCAGCATATAAACTGAAGTGAGTTATATTCATGGGTACAGTCGCTGTTTGAGGACAGGGCAGGCATTGGATAGTGAGCAATTGTATCGTGCATCACTTGTTTGGTTGGGTTTTTCCCAAGTTTTATTATTAATTACTAATGTAATGTAACATCAGTATTGATTTTTATAATTAGCACTATTATACCTTTTACATTTATTAAACTTACTATTATCTCAACCCATGAGTTTGCAGGGTTTTTTCCTTTCCCTGACCCTTCTACCCACCCCATGGCAGAGCAGACACCGGGGGAAGTGAGTGAGCAGCTTTGTGGTACTTGGTCAGCAGCTGGGAATAAACCCTGACAATGGATTCTTACTTGGACAGAACTCTGTCTTGGAGCAAACAAGATAACAATTGTGACCATTCTCTTGACAGCCTGGGTTGAGAACACTAATAACTTACATGCTCATTCTTCCAAAATTGGTTTCCTAACAATAAGTCCAATAGGGAATCCACTGAACTTCTGAAGGCCCACTTACTGTTATAAACTTGTCCCTGCATGGAAGTTTTTTCCAGAGTCACAGATAAAAGCAGCAAAATGCTTCAGACACTGCCTGTATTGCTACACTGAGTTGTATCACTAAGGCTATAATTCTCAATTTTTTTTTAAACTAGATGTGAACATAATGTTAAGAGTTGTTCAAAATTTAGCACTTTAATAGTGCCTACTTGCTCAATTAAATCCTAAATGATCAGCAGAAAGTACTTAAATGACCATGGCAAAAATTCGCATCAGCAAGCACCAAACTCAACAGATATCTCAACAATGACATAAGCATGATTCACCACATCAGGATATCCTTGAGCATTTGAGGTTTTGAAATATTTTCAACAAAGTTCTTTAGTGGAGTCAAATATAAGAATGCACAAAAGGAAGCTGACTCTGGGTTTTTGATTGCTTTTTTTTACTGAAGATGTAACGTCTGCTCTTTTCAGGTTGCTTTTTCAAGTATTTGACCCATTTTGAAGCATCTGGATTTAGAGAAGTCATGCTACTGGTTCTGCCAAAGGAAATGTCCATTCATGGCTACTGGCAAGGAGGGAAGGGTAAGAAACTCATCATTTCTAAAGCATGTCCTGTTAAGTACTCTCATCATTACTAAAGTATGTACTGCTAAGTATCAGCATCTAAAATGTCCATATTACAAAAAAAAAATAGATTGAAAAAGAAACATAATGGTTTCCCCAGCTGTCTTCTGCAGACTTGGGAGACAGAAGATCATCAAGGTAACTCTTTCTGGATCTGACAGCAGTGATGGTCCACATAAAGACCAGTAACATACCATGAGACTGGCAGCTACAGATTGTTACTGAGTGGAATATCTCACTGACTCAGGGATCTTTTGTCTGATCCCCCACAAAAATAGTACTGTTCTCACTGTATCTAATGTAGCAATACAAAAACAGAGCAACAGCATAAGAATTTGTGGAAATTACAAAGAGCTCCATTAACAAGGCAGCTATGAAGCATCTGTGACTTGTAATCATACATGGCACCATGCTTTTTGGATAACCTTAATTCAGGATCATCTAGGAAAAAAACTCCTAAGCAACTTCAAGAAGTTGCTTCAAAGAGTTGGTGAACTCAACTCCCAGTGCCCTAGAGTCAAAATCCAAATATTAGGCTTGTACACTTTTTAAAAATTCCTTAATTTTTAACAGGCTTCTACTTCAAATTTTTTTAAAAAATCTGAAATTCTTCCCTACCTCTGTGACACTGAAGTTCTGTGAATATTCATCCATAAATAGGAAGAAGCCTCCAAAAATAGTAAGTCCTAAGATGTTATTCTGTCCTTTCTAATGTGACAAACCAGGACTTTTGGTGGTCATATCTGCAATATTTTCATTTGTGACATCCCTACCTAGACAGGCCTGAAGTATTAAAGCCTGCTACTCAGCAGCATTGTCTCTAACTCAGAAAAATACACATATGCAAACACAGAACAATTCCTCAGTGGAATGAAAAAAACCAAACCAAAACACAATCCCCCTCAATCCCCCCTAAACCAAACCCAGATGTAATTATAGCTGTAATACTTGCTTGTGGTTGGTATGGAGTGAAATACAGTGCTAAAGAGCATTTCTCTCTCCAATGACTAGTTAACTCTTCCTTTTGGAACCTCCCATGTTATTGAACAGTCACCACTCATTACCCATTAAAATCTATTATGGCTATACTATTCTGGCATATTTAGACAGACTCAAGTCTTGAGGATGACTCTCAAAGTTCCAACAGCAATAAGTTTAGGTAGGCATGAAGGGGATGCCTGATTAAGAAACCATCTGGTGAGCTCAAACTATTTTAACCCATTAATTGAAAATGAAATGCCTTCAGGGCAGGCTCTCCTGAAAGAGAACAGCTGATCACTTCAGCTGTGCAAAATGTAGCAGACCGAGCTACCACACAAATTGAAACTATTAGCCAGAAGTTGTGTCCAGCAACCCAGAACTACTGCAAACACACAGAAACGGATAAACCACAGAAATAGTTTTCAAGGTGTGGTGATTCACGTAATTTTTCAGCATTTCTCTGGAAAATTACCCAAACACCATACTCAGTCTATTCTAGGCAATTCAGTCTCTTAGCAGAAAAAGGCCCCAGCTTCCTGGTAGCGTAGTCTTACTTCAAAACGACTTATGAATTTAGTGTCACTGCAAACACCAACTGCAACATTCCTCATCCTACAGCAATTGTTTGTGACTTAGGATTGTTAAGGCAGCTTTCCTTCCTTCCATCCATCCAGGAGCCACTCCAGCAGCATCACACTCGCACCCCCGGAGCGGGGACCGGGCCCTCACGGCAGGAGCAGCGCTGACGCCATGGGCTCCCTGCACACCACAGTCAGACAGGGATCCTTACCGCCTCGTCCCTGCGTTTCCCACACCAGAGCCCCACATGGCGGGATACTCACAAGAATTTAATCGCAGCACAGCACAGAAACAAAACTACCAGCTCGAGCTGGAGCCCGACAAAAGATTTCCCAAGCTTTTACCCTTACAGTCTGCGGACCCAGGCAGTCTGAGGCCGTCCCGCAGAGTCCTCAGCACCTGCTGTGTCTCTGAGTGTCCCCGGCCCTTTGTTGTGCAAAGTCTCGGCACCTCACAGCCCCTTGCCCGGGGTTCTTGCCACACAGCTCAGCCCTCACAGCAGCTGTTCACCTGCGCTGAATGTGCTCCTCCGCAGAGGAACAATTGGATATTCCGCAATTGGAGTGCTTTCACCTGCCGGCCTCGGGACATAACCAAAACCCAGCTGCACCTCAGCCCTCAACGCTGCGCTGGAGCCAGTAGAGCCCGACTATGTGAGGGATTTAAAGCGACTTTCTCCATAAAAGTGAGCTTTCCTGATAAACAGACTAGAAAAATTACCATTAAAAACGACAAGACCCGGAATGGTTTTGATTTAGAAACAAAAAGGAAAGAATGGGAGAGGACTGTAAACACAAACCCACAACGCTCTCACAGCATTGCCTTTTAACTCGGGGCACACCTTCCCCATGGCCTGAACCACCCTGTGCATAGCCTCCTGTGGGTTCTCAGGGCTCTGACCTCATTAATCCTACAGGCTCCCTCACTTTCCACGGAGCTCAGCTAAAACCCTCTTCCCACCTACTTCCAAAACCTTCTCTTCCCTGCCCAGCGGCTTGCAGGGAAGTGCCCTCATGCAAGAGGCAGCTGGTGAAAAGAAGGAGGCAGTTTTCTCCTTTACTATCCAGCTGCTCTTCTTTGAGGTAAAATGCTGTCAGATACACATTAAATTGCAGGCAATTCGACAGACTGTCTACTGAGTCCTGTAGTTTGAAAAAAATTGAGTAGGGAGGTGGGCTGATGTGGTTTGCCTCAGACACCTTTTTGGAGTCAGTGATCTCTGTCATCCGCAATGCCTGTATGAGCACAGATTTGTAGATTTCTGTCAGTGGGTCAAAGTGGTGTGGTGGGACACTTACTGAAAGTGGTTCAAAGAATGTGTGGTGGGACTGGGCACACACCCAGGTTGTGTCTGCAGCAAGGTGGGAATGGCAGGTATTGAGCAATGCCAATTATTTTTTTAATACCAAAATATAGATGTCTATCAGTGATGCTGGCCTGTGTAAACCTAATAGAGTTTGTTTCAAACCTAGGGCTGTTTTCTGTCTCAATAAAACACAAAGGTCATTTACATACATGTACTGTATTAAACTGAACTCAGCTAAGGTGTTGATTTGGTCTGTTTTGATTATTGAAAGTTTGATCTTCATGTTCTTCAAAATTTTGGATGTAATTTATTCAAAATTATATATGCTCTACTTTAAAATCCACTTACCAGTGTGCTATCAAGAACTTAATCTTTTTGATGCAATTTAAATATAGCATGCTTAGCATGCTAAGAGGATCAGTTCATGAGTTCTAGGCCATAAACAGGAAATTAAATACAAGGATTTTTTGTAATTTTTTTTAATTGAGGAGAAAACATGCTTGTTTGTTTTTTAATTTTTCTTGACTATAAGTATTGTTTCAAATCTAAGAGAGTCAATGGGGACTTTGGTATCTCTGAAAACCAGGATTCTGAGTATGTCAATAATCTCCAGAACAATAATTTTTATATCAAGAAATCCAGGAAAATTTAAAATGTTTACTCTTAACTGATTTTCCAGGACTTTAACTACGCAATCAATAGATAGAGTATGTTTACATATTGGTAGCAGTCAGTGAGTCACTATTTAGTATTTACATTCAATGATGATGTTGATACCAGATTGTGATATCCCTGCAAGTTCCAAATGGGCTTTTTTTTGCACTGTTGGTCTAACAGAAAAGTTTATCTCATCTTGTACCTACGGTATCTAAAGGATATTTCTATAGATTCTGTTTGAAGGACAAAATTTAATTGTCTGGAGCAAAGCATATGTGGGAAAAAAGTTTGCATGACATCTTTTGGCAGTATTTCTTTGTGGCAAATGCTGAAATTATTGGAGAGTTTTTCAGAGCAAAGTGTTGCCTATCTGAAATAAGAACCTGTGGCATGTTAACCTTGGCTGGATGTCAGGTGCTCTATCACTCCCCTCCTCAGCTGGGCAGGGTAGAGAAAATACAGCTAAAGGCTCATGAGTTGAGATAAGGATGGGGAGACATCAATCACCAGTTGCTGTCACAGGCAAAACAGACTTGAGTTGGATCTGTTTCTGAAGATTTACCCACTGGTAAATCACTGCAGGCTACTCCTGATTGAACTTCCTTGTCCTTCATGTCCCTTAAAATGTATTCCAAGATTGGGTGCTCCATCACCTTCTCAGGAATTGAGGTGAGGCTGACCAGCCTCTAGTTTCCTGTGACCTTCCCTTAGAAGAAGTACCAGGATCTCACCTTGTCTATCAATTGTACCAAATAATTTGAACCAATTACTTGCAAGGAAATATTGCTAACTGTCAGTTTGATACTGGAAAATCCTGAAAATCTCTTTCTGTGGCTTAGCAGACTATTTTGATTTGTTAAGTATTACTTAAAATACCAGCATCTCCAAAATTAAAAAAAATTTCCGGAATTATTTGGAGTTGCTCTGAATTGTTTGCATGCCTCCTGTCAATTATCTCTGTATTCTCCAGTACATATAACAAAAGCAGTTCCTTAAATAGAATCATTACTCTTAGTTAGTAACCATTAGCTATTCAAAGAGCCAAAGCTAATTGCTTCGTATTCTAGTGATCTTTCCTTCCTGCTGTCTGAGGACACGACTTCTGGCCGAGATCCCAGCAGTCCTCCCCCAGATGTCTCCTCTCCTCATTGCTTTGTGCCAGGGCCTCTCTTAGTTCTGGACCATGCTCTCTGCAGCTGCCTGCTGTGTAATCTCCAGGCAGAAAGACTGGAATCACTGGGAGGCGGTGAGGAGAAATGGTGTTGTCTCAGGCACAAGGCAGAGAATCTTTCAAGGCACTCTGAAATGGTAAACAGCATTCTGTAGAAGATTCAGACCTAAAGATCTCATACAGACCTAGGTGGATTCCATGACTGAAATCATGGGATGCAGATGCTGTTTCTCTTTTAAGGTGAGGTTTTCCTGCAAGGCCTAAAATGCAATCACGAATTTGCAAGATCTGGTTTATCTGCTTTTCCTTGAGTTGCAGAGCAAGATGACTTCTGCTTTAGGGGGTAGGGAGCTGTTGTTCAACCTCTACTATTCCCCACTTCCATAATTAACGCCTACTACCACTGGTACTGATCCCTTATACTTCCTGAGCAGGGTGTGGTAAACATTGTTCTGCCAGGCAGGAAGAAAATTATTTGTGCCAATCCAAAGATGAGGATACTGTGAGAGATAGAGATAGCATTGGAACTAGATCTGCCTTAACTGATTGTTTGGCTGACAAGGGTTTATAGCAGGACCTGTGTCTCTCAGGGTACCCTTAACATCCATTCACCAGCACAAACTGACACATCCTTTGTACCAGTCTGTGCTACAGAAAATTAGATATGGATTTATGGTTGTTTTATTCACCTTCAGAATGTCAGTCTGAGTGACTGGCTGCTTTATCAAAGACAAACCTTGATCAAGAAGCCACTTCACTGAGTGCTCTGCTTCTGTCACCTACTCCATGTGGCTTTGCAGTCTCAGCTGTGTAGGCCTTTGTGCAGGCTGAGTAGGTACCACAGAAGTGCAGCCATTTCTCCTGAGAACAGCTTTGTGCTCCTGGAAGGTAATTGCTACATCTTCATCTGTGGTAACAACTTTGAGGAAGTGCTAGCCATGTTGAGCTTTGGCCCCTTTGAAGGATAAGGATAATGGCAGCCATTGTGAACAACAACTTTTAGGAATGTTTATTGTGTTTCTTTGGGGCTGGTTTATAACAAAAGATTGGCATCATTAGAGCAGTACACAATTTATAAACCCCTACAGTATATGAAGGCAAGGGTGGAAAGAAACTGATTTGGTGTGCACTGACCCCTCTGAAAAGCATCTCCTCTGAGGAGTACGTAATACTGTGTAATTGTTTCATCTCTGTAAAAGGAAACTCCTAAAACTGCAGGTATAGGAAGTCTGGTATGATGATCAAGGAGATAATTTAGGAAGAAAATCCTTGCATTAAGCATAGCAAGTACATAAAATATAAAAGGGCAAGATGTATTTTTACTCTTCTGGTCTATTTGCTACTAGATAAATAGGTAATTAAAACCGTATTAGTGACTGTTCAGATTCACTTTAGCTTGTCACATTTCTGCTTCAGAGACTTTGACAGGACTCTCCCTTCCCAAGCAGCCTATGAGGAGAGGCATATCCCTCCATGTCATGATCTTTCATACGAAAATACTGCCTTCAGAAATTCAAAGTGGAAATGTGTGAAGGATCTCCCTAATACCTAATTGCAGAAATCTATTTGAGCAGAAGTAAAAGATTTGGTAAATGCTATGATAGCATATAATAGATAAGTGGTGCAACAGCAAAATTGACTCTTGTCTGTCCATGGATAAAAGTCTCTGGGCTTCCCTCAGCGTGTGACCGGAAATCCGCTATGTCATACAGAGAATCCGTGTGCCTTGGCAGTTCTGCAGGTTAAACTTGATTGCCCACCCAGAACTCCCTATTGTAATCCTCAGGGAGACTTGGCTGCTTCTGCATGTGCTCCACTGTACCCTAATTGATTAATATTGCTTCATTTATAAAGTTCCACCGGCAAGAGGTGACATTTGTATGGTTGCATTTGGATGGTGTTTGATATATTGTTGAGTACAGAATGGCTGTCAAATTTGACAGCACAGTAACAGCACTGCCCATATTTTATATGCAATTGTGCAAAGTGATTTGGGCATTTCTGAGTTTGAAAGCCGAAAAATTCTTCTTTGATCTGCACACAAATTAATTATTTAGGAAGAAAGGTTCACAGGTTTTCCCTTTTGGCTTTATATAGAACAGGAAAAAATTGGACTTGACATGCATAGGAAAAATCAACTAATTTTGCTATAAGAATCATTCCCTGTATTTACACAGGTTCCACACAATAACATTTATCTATTTATAAAGATACTATTTTTATAAAATAATGAAAATCTATTAATATTGATATTTACATTTGTTGATATAAGATCTCCACGAATATGACTGGTACAGTCCCGATAAGTAGTAAGCAAGAGGTTTTGTGTGTGCTATTGGCAGGAGCAGGTGTGTCTAGTGATAGGTGCTTGGACTTTTCTGAATGCCTCCTTAAACAGGAGCAAGGAACTTATTTGTAGAAATCTCAGCATGAAATAATTGAGTTTGCCTCATTTAATTTAAAAGTATCCATTGTTAATCATGTGGAAAAGGAAATAAATAGCTGTGAGGGAGAGAAAATAAACTCTTTGTTCTTTTTGCTTTAATTATTTTTTAGAAAAGCAAATACACCATTCAGTGAAAGGCTTTTTTTTTTTGTTAGATTTTTTTATGTTTAGTGTGATCTTTAATTATGATTTTACCAAAAGTTGTCTTAATATCTTCATGTTTCTTTATCTGGCTTTTTTAAAAGAAAGCTTAATAGCAATGAATCAAGGCCTGGTTTACTTCCAAATTCAAGTTTTGTAGTCAGTGTCTCTTTTCTATTGGACTTTTTGACTCAGACACAACTTCCAAAGGAGGATGCAGCTTCTCAAGTCTGAGGCAGCCTGGAGTGCTTGGGACTGGGGTACTTAGTGTTCTGGCCTGCCCAGAGCTGTGAAATCGTTGGTGAGCTGTGCCTCCAAGTGAAACAGCTGTGGGAGGAGGAGGTCCACAAGCTGTGAAGAATCTGAAAGGATGAGGAAGCCATCAAATGGCAATTCTCTGAGACCCCAGCCAAAATATTGCCAGGGCAAGGGTGACCTGAGAAGTATCAGGCATGGCTGAAGGGCAGTGGGGCAGTGATGAAGTCTTTGGGGATGGAGGTGGTGTTCATCTTGGTTCTGTCACAGAAGGAAGGGTCTGAGGCTGACTTGGATCCCTCAGATTGGTGCCTTTTCTGAGGAATCAGCATTCCTGGGTGCTGCTCTGGAAGGCCTGGACACTGATGAATGCAGTGTGGGGAACAAGCACAAGTTAAAAGTCCTAGAGTAGTTACAGAGCTGTCACCTCACTGGGGTCATGAAGGCGTGGTGGAATAGGTCCCATGGTTGGAGTGCACCAGAGGAGGGTCCCACCAAGGCAAAATCCACCTGTTGATGCACACAGTTTTCTCTTACAAATCCAGTACCTTCTCAAACTGAATATAATCCAATGTGATTTCCCACTGCTGTAAAAGGAAAACTAAGGTTATAGCAAAGATGAGACAGTGGTGGTCATAAAGGAGGAAGCAGCAAGTATAAGAAACAAAGGATCCAAAGTTGCCAAAGGTATTGGTAAAACAATTACCTGACTTATAAAACTTTTTCCTCTGTTCACATCTTGGATATTTCTATATTTGAAATGTTTAGCAAATGTCTTTAAAATACTATCATGAATGAGACAAGTAACTTTAAAAAGTAGTGAAAACTCTTCCAACCATAGAGAAAAACTCAGAAAATAACAAGCCAAAATTATATGCCACCACAAATACAAGATGCTGAGGCTAGAATGCCAGTAAACAGTAAGAAAGTACTTCAGAGTATAAGTATAAATTTTGTACTTTGATATCTAGTAATGCTAAAAAGATACAGAGGAGTGGGATCCTTTTTCACTACCAGCATCTGATTGAATTTAAAAATAATAACTTTATGTGTTTTTATCATAAAAGTAATAGTGTTATATTTATTGAGGACCTGCCTGTTCATAAATTAAGGGGTTTGTTACATGACTGCTTGAAGCATGTCAGCTAGAAATACTGCTTGGGGTTTTTTTTTTTTTATATGCTAATAGTCTCATGGGTGAGTAATTTCTATTTGACATTTCAAGAGCTTAAGAACAACATTAGGTATCTGGAGCTGATATTGAGAGAGGGTTTTTAATCTCTTCCTCATGTGTTTATTTCTGTTGTTTTAACATAGTAAACATTCCGTAATCTTGGAATCCAATGTGATAAGACTTTTTAATTTTTTTCCTCACCGGCCAGGCCATCTAGCCCACAGTGTCTGATTTAATGTACAGAAAAAAATAAAAAGGAAAATAAAATAACTGGATTTGTTTTCATAGTGATGAAGCTTTATGGACAAACTCTTGCTGTGTGTGTAGTTTGAGTGAGCACACTCTATGTGGCACGCTTTTGTGGAAAAAGGGAATGGGCTCTCCCCTACCTATCAGTACAGCAGATCCACAAATAACCTGCTCCTTTATCAGAGCTGGGAATGCAGGGGAATTCACAGCAAGGAACTCCCAAGCTCAGGTTAATGAGCACTCTTACTGCACCTAGAAGACAGATCACAGATGGGTGTTAACTTTTCTCAGTCTGTTGCATGTGCATGGAATAAAAGGGGGATATTTCATTTGAATCAAGCAAGATACTCTGAATTTTTAGCATGTTTTGGAAAGGTAGTTTACAGCATCTGGAAAATGGAGACTGTAGATTTCTGTCAGCTAAGAACTGTGGTATTGCCTATTGACTAGAAACCATTTTGATGCTAACTTCAGCTCAGCTAAACAAGATTTTAACTCCAAATCATAAAAGTAACAATATTCTGCTATGCCTATTTGTTGCTTAATAGGGTCAGTAATCCACATCATATCTTATTTTCTATGTGATGGAAATTTAGGAATAATGCAAAGAATGTGGGAACAGACAGAAAAGATAATTTTCTCCAGTCATTATAATTACCCCAATAGATGAGAAGAATGACTATTCATAGTGTCAAGCAATACCAGGCAATCTGTTCTGGGGCATGGAATAACTCTGTTGTTTTTTTTACTGATGGGAACATTTGTCATTTGCAATTGCCAGACTGTCCATATGTTGGCATTAGATAAATTCTCAGTATGCTTCTTGAATATTTTCTGCCTACCGAATGATTTGTGACTGAAAACAAATCTGAGGAGCTCCTGTCTTCTCTAATAAGCTAATCCAACAGTTCTGTTCCCTCCTCAGTCTGTGGGAGTGCAAACCCATGTCTCTTATGGTTCACCAGGGTGCACTGATCACCATTAAACTGCCTCCTAGTCTGTGCAGAAATGCTTCTTTTTACCGTCTTACTGATGCTGTGACAAAGTGCAGCAAGATTCATGGAAGGGAAATAAAATGAGAAGGATCACCGCCCTCTAGCTTCTGGGATAGGGTATTCATCTGGGAGGTTAAAATACATCTCTGCCAGGCCCTGCAAAAACTCTAGCTCAGTAATTTTATGTTATGCTGTTATTTAAACCCAGGAGTAATTCTGGGATTACCTGTGTTACACTGTAACCAGCATTATTATAATTTCACACATACTTGGATGCAGTTTAAAAAGGATTAAATTGTCTGTCCTAGTGGATTTAGTGTAGCACCAAACTAGGGAGCTTCATTAGCAGGGTTCAAGGGAGGTTCGTGGCTATAATGCTGTGTTTATTACAGACCTTTGCAAAAACTGAAGTCCTAAATGCTTACAAATCTTAATGCTAAAATCCTGAAGCCAATTGCTTGAAAGATGTGTTTACACACTTTTTTTTTTCTACAGTGAACTAATCTAAATGGAGGCAGTGTTTACTTCTGTGTGCATTTTTCCCCCAAATCTGAACCTCAGATAACTGAAATGTCAGGTTACATTTCAAGAAATGGCTTGTGTAATCAAATCAGTGCAGTTCTGTGTCATGGCAGATTTTATTAGCTGACAAAAAGAAAGAGAAAGCTGATTCCAGATAGTTGTGTGTAATACATTATCTTGTTCTGTGTTATTTAAATAGTCCTAGTATCTGTGACTTCCACCTATTACATGCACATCCAAAAGTGTGGTAGAAAATTGTCTTTGTGTCATTTTCTTTCCATCTTCATTCAAGATAAGCTGTGTGGCTGCCTTCTACACTGACTCTCTGAGCCAGTATTGTGTGCTCACATTGCTTCTGATTTTCTCATGGGTATTAATTATAACTTCATTGGCTGGAAGTAGAGTTCCTGCCCTTTTGGAATTGTCATTGTGTTGCTGTCATGATTCCAGAGAGCAAACACTGTGCTTGCTTCCCTCTGGGAGTAGCAATTCTTTCCTGTTTTGGAGCAAAGTCAGTCTCACGTTTTAGCACTATGGTAGGTAGCATCACAAGTTTTTCACAAGAAGGATTATTAGCTTTTAAAGTTTGATGGCTCCTTTTTTTTTTTTTCCTGAGGTGTATTTGCCTCTTCAGGGAAACTGTTACTCTGTATTTCTACCTGCTGTGTCACATAGAAGGAGAATTTTAAAGTCTTCCAGTCATCATTATCCTTCCATAAATCTACAGCAAAAACTCACTAAATTGACTTAAATATTACAGTTTAAAGAAAACAAATTAGATCATGAATTCTCAGTGAGCACCAATGAGGTGTCTCATGACACTGAATATGAAAGATAAATCGTTATATGGGGAAATGCCTGCAAAGCCTAATTTTGGATCAGTAATAGGCCATATCTGAATGCATTCTGTTATTAGTAATTTCAAAGAACTCTGCATAAACAAGCTTTCTCTCCTGGTAGTAACCATGAGTAACTTCCTGAGATAGGCTGGTTACTGGGAATTGCAACAGGCTCCTGGCAGTTCTGTCTGTGGCTGTAAGGACTGTGAACAATGCCAAGAGAAAAAGTTGGTTAATAAGTTACAGTGCCCTAGGTTGGTTTATTGTGAGTGACCTGGATCATGGTGCATGTTTTACAATGAAGTAGTTCGCAGTGTCTTGTTTGGAGTGCCCACTTTGAAGTGTGTTAGAATACATGCAGTGAAAAGCCAATGAGAAACCAGCAGCTCATGTAGAAGAGCACATTAATGCAGAAAAGTAAATAGCGAACTTTCAGAGGTCACAGACTGGTCTATTGCTTTTTTTTCCCCTCTGTATTCTGGAATTTGGACAGCACAGTTGGCTGACAGAGGATCTAATTAGAGGTCGCACAGGGCATGAGACTGGCAACTGTCACCCTCCTGTGGGAACAAGTTTGAGTCTGTATTCTTTGGGCTTGCCCAGGAATAAAGGGAGCAAACATGATAATGAAGAGAGACTGGTATTAATGTTTGCAGGCTTCATGTCCTTTCCCCCTTCCTTTGGTCAATGAATTCCTACCAGGGAAAGGTCCTTCTTATTATTTTCCATTTCCTGTGCAATGTCTTTATTTTTTTCAGCCCCATCATATGTTGCCAGTGAATTTTGATGGAATACTACTGCTTGATGTTTATTCAAATTGTTTTATCTTTGGAACACAGTATAAAGGCCGTCTGCTGCTTGCAAATTCTCTCAAGGCTGGGGTGGCAAATGGTGTTAGTTTTGCCGCAGCAGAAAATGGAGAAGTGACTCATTCATGATTGCAAAGTTTGTTGGCATTACTGCTAGAGAGAGAGAGAGCTCTCTACTAAACTGTCTCTAGAAATGGTTCCTAGCAAAGGAATTTCCCCTTTCTTCAGAAAAATGGAGGTATTCGATCAGTCACTTAGAATAACCTTTTCAAGCTCCTCCTCTTCGGACTACCCAGCTTCATCCCCAGATGGCTGATGTAGCCAATCCTCTGCTGTGACAGAGACTTCTGTCTATGGCCATGCTTTTGCTATTTGTCTTTTTCTAGTCGACCTTTTAATCCATCTTCATTCACTCCATGTGCTCACTTTCTTCATATCTATTGAGACAGAAATGTACAAAGCAAAGTAGCCAGCACTGAGTTCTGAAGTGCATTAGGTGACACTGCTGCTTGACCTGTGTTCTTGGAGACTGGGTGTCAGGCTGAGAAGGACAACTTCCTTCTTAGTTTTACAGTTTGGAAATAAGATTATAACTTTAGCAATTCAGTGCATTTGCCAACATCAGCTGATCTTTGAAAATCACGTTCCTAGGCAATGCAATATAAAACAGATTAGCATAAAATCATAGATAAATTGTAGGACTTACTGTATAAATTACAATAGTGTATGAATTACTGTGTTTTACCTGCCCTTTCCATCATTCAGCTACCTCAGCTTCACCAATTCAGTTTATCCTGCCATCTAGCATCTGGTACCTTGCCAATGGCGTGGGGGGGAGAAGTGAGAGAGCACAGTGGAGAAGTCGTGACTGCGAAGCTGCGTGTGCAGCGGTCCCTGTCGCAGAGGGAGCTGGAAGCGGCTGCTGCAGCACAGCCGGTGCCGCAGTGAGTCAGGGAGCCGAGCACAGCCCGTCCCGGTGAATCACCATGGGCATGGGCTACGCATGGAGATCCCTGCGCTCAGCGCCGCCGCTGAGGCACCTCGAGCTCCGATTCAGCTGAACGGGAAGCCGCAGCTCCCGTCCCCACCTGCACAGCCCGTCCTCTCCGTTTGCCGAGAGAAATCAGGGCTGGCTGCGGGAGAGCTCGGACTGGCAGTCTGGGAGGGTCTCTGCAGCCGGGAGCCTGAAGAGCTGCAGATCTCCCCTGCTGGTATGCAGAGACAGATGGAACTGATTGCTCAAGCACCTTTGGCCTGGGGTGGTCTTTAGACATCACAAATAACATGTTTTCTCTCTGAGTAGTAAATTAATGTCCTAGTGTGGTGAAAGAAAAAAAAAAAAAAAGAAGCCTGATAGGGTTCCATCTTCTGGGGCATTATGTTCTTCAGTCAGGCTACTTTTCTGCATATGACTATACATTTTCATCTTATTGCCAAAAATGCTTTGTATTGTTCCTTAAATAGCTTCTGCACTTCATACCAGATCTAACTGTGCTTCAGTGGTGGGTAAATTATAACTTTAGAATGGAAGAATTATTCCTGATAGTTATCCTGATATGCCAAAGTGAAAGTAGTGGATATAGTACTATTGGACAAATTCCAGATATATGGATAGAAGTATGTAAATGGGTTTGTTGGACATCTCTGCAGGTATATGTGTGCATATACATATACATACACACTTCCAAAGGAAAAAAAAAGGTAATTAAGAAGCTAATCTAAAAAAAAAGTATGTTTTCCCTGGTATTAGCCAAATTTATTGGCCCCACCCAATGCTGAGACATAGTAAACAAAAAGTTTCATTGCAGCTGTGTGCATCCAGCTGTGGAAGCAAAGTACTTCAGCTGCAATGCATGAATGTGACTTTTTCTGTATTGTACAGTTGGGAAATTATTTCAATGCTGAAAAACAGCTCTCTGTTAGTTTGTATCAGATCAAATTAGATCTGATACAAGCATTATTGTAAAATGCTTTTCATTAAGAGTGTGACATAAAATCGTAATTCCCCCACATCCTTTTGATTGCCTTGCAAGTTTGCTTTTATTCTGTCTTTCAGAGAATTTTTAAGGCTGAGGCCTTAGCACCTCTTTACCAAGCATTTGAACAAATTCAGAACAGTGTTGGTAATCACTCATTTTAGGATGGCTTTGTGTATTTTCCCAGGCTTGGTTCCAATAATTGCTCTCAGAAGTCTATGATAGAGAAAAATTAAACATAAGGTAGTAAAAGGGATGTTAATCTGCACTGGATTCTGTTCTTGGAAATGGAGAGGACTAAGAAGCAGAAATGTATGTTTGGTATTTAAGCAGTGCTGTGGAACAGCTCCTGGGTATTGCAGCAATATTGTAAGGCTACATCCGCAGCAAGACATCAGTTATTCCCAGTGTTTGGCTTGGTAGAGCCATGTTACCATTACTGAGATACAGAATAAACCATTGAAACTTTGAGGATCTCAGGAGGAAATGTCAGCTGATGGTCTGTAGATGTGGGAGTTGCTGAAAATAAATAAAGCAGTTGAGGCACTGGATTTTTAAATCTGAATGCAAAGTCTGTGGTGATATGAGCAGAAAAAAAGGGGCCTTTATTTTTTTTCAGTGGATGTTAACTCACAGATAATTTGTTTTTCCCTAACCACTGGTTACAAGGCTAATAGCATATTTCTTACTTCTTTTCTAATGTCCATCCAATCTGAACATCCTTTGACACAGCTTCATACCATTATGTATTATCAGGGGTTGTAGTTATGTTTAATAGAATTATTCATCAATTTTTGTGTCACTTGCCATCTAATTGCAGAAATAGAAGAATTGTTTAAAAGCATTATGCTTCAGGACCTGAGTCCATCTGCATAGGGCAATTTAAAGAAAAAAGTATTCTAAGTAGTTTCTGTGTGCAATAGCTTTCTAAATAATTATTCAGTATCTGTCAATTTATATGGGGTCTGAATTTGATGCAGATCTCTTTCTGTACATTCTCTCTATTGACCTTTTTCACAGGCATAAGGTACTATATCTGTAGTGTGCTATTACAGTGAGTTTCAGAATTTTCTGTCTCTGTCTCTCAGCCTCCCAGTGTGGTCAGAGGGTTACTTTTATCCGCTGCTGTCCACTGGAACATAAACGTGGCACCTTAGGCAAAAGATTCCATTTTTATGTGAAAAGAAAAGAGCAAAAATATCTACACAGCTTTTGTTGATGACACAGATCTTTCTCCTAGATCCTTTTCCTTAATGAGAAGTAATGTTGCCATCTGCTGGCAGAGGACGAGGACAGGCTGCTTCTGGTGCCTTCTTTATAAAGCTGATGTGTTTCCTTGGTGAGTTACAAATCTTTCTTTCCCCCGTGTTTGTTTCATTGATCTTGGCCATATCTTTACCACACCGAGGAAGTTATTTCTGTGTGAGATCTATGGAAATATCTGTGAAGGTTTGAATCAGAAAATCATCTACATAGAAAGTTTTCCTTTCAAGTATCCATTGGTCTTGTCTTAATAAAGGAGTTTAATAAAATGTTAATGATGTGATCCTCATTATGATTTAATTAATCGGTGAAACAGTGTTAAAGCCATTTTTTCCTATGAAACAGGGTAAATTTATTGCTTTGCTGTAAATCAGGAGGCCCCTTTCATTGTCACCTTCATAATAAAAAAATATTTCAGATCCTCTAATCTCAGTCAAAGGTCTCAACAGTAAAGCCAACAGGAAGAGACTGCTGGTCCCTCAGACCCTGCTCACCTGTCTTTTAATGCCTAGTTCATGAATGAATGCTGTAAAATACTGTCTAGGAATGTTGGGACTATGTTGCTACTTAGCAAGAATGGGGATACCAGAACTAGACACTGATTCAGTCCCAATTTTGCCAAACATTCTTCTTTGCTCTTGAAATGTGTACTGCTTAGATACCCCTGACCTGGGGCATTGTCTAGAAAGATAGAGAAAAAACACTGATGTCTCTCTGGTACTTTTCATGGTTTGATGCCACATCTGGCAGGTTATTCCTAGGACTTCTCTTAGTTTAGCTTGGAAGAGCAATTTATATTCCTCTTCTCAGTTTGAGGGAAACTTCTCGAGACTGGCTTCACATCAGTTCACAAGACTGTTTTTCAATATTTTCTCTCAAGGCACTGCCCCTTTGTTAAATAACTTTGTCTTTATCTCATATCTTGGATCAGTTTTATAACCCCATTTTGCTTATTTCCCCAGATAATAAATGTTAACTCAGTGCAACTCCTGGAAATGTAGGAAAAGTTAAAAAAAAAACCCTCAAAACTCCAAACCAAAACAAAAAAAATAGCAAAAAACCCCAGTCAGTCCCCAAACCACCACCACCAGCTGTGAATGCATCAGAGAACTGTTTCACCTGAGAACATCTGAAATTCTGTTCACAGATGACTAGCAGATGTTGAGAAACATTAAAAGGAAAATGTATAATACCTATATTCAAAAGAAAAGGATAAAATAGATGAAACAGCCTTTTCTCCTTATCTGAAACATATTTTGCTTTAATGCAGAACCATTTGGCTTTGTTGCTTTTTGTCTTCTGAGCACAAAATAATGATACTCTTCTTCCTCTTTTCATAAAACTGCAGATCCTAAGGAGACAGATGGAGAAAATTTCCTGGTTTAACCTTGCTTAATTTTGCAGACTTCATGTATGTTTCAGGATGCCGATGGTTAAAAGCCCAGGCCTTTTGAAGGCTCTGGAAATGCTTTTTCATGAGTAACCACAGAGGGGCTCTGAAGGGTGTGTGACACTACACCATTCTCTCAGAAAAAGAGAGCAGTATTTCTGATGTTGATCATCTTCACCAACTGCTGGATGAAAGAAGGTGCATTTTGGTTGGAAATGGAATATTATAAATTTCTTCTCTCCCCAAACAAATGCTGTGTCTGATGGCCAGACATCAGGTAAGTGTTGGATATCAAATGCTGTGGACTAGAGGAAGCTGTAGCTTTTCATTAACGTACAAATCTCATCCATATGATAAGGTGGTGCATGTAAATAGCACAGGTGTCTAGAGAGAAATCCTTCTGACTTCCCAGCATCCTGGCAATTAAGTTGCAGTAAATTCTACTTAAGTTCAAGGAAGGATGAGGAAGGAAATATGGCAAGAATTTGCAAAGAACTCTCACTAGTTTAGGTTCCTGTTGGCAGCATGGACAGATCTTGAGAGATCTCAGATCGCAGCTGTTGCGTGACATTGTTTGAATCGAAAACTTTCCTCCTTCCTTGTCTCCTGGGAGAAGCAACCTGTTGGGGTTACTGCACATGACAGAGCTTATCTGACATATTTCTAATGAACAGACTGCTTTTTAGGCAGGTGTGTACTGAAGAGAAAGTATTTGTCAAACCTCCTGCAGAAGAAAAGAGGATTAATGCAGAAAACAAAAGCTAATCCCTGCCCCACATGGTTGAAACTGGATCAGAATTTCCATTGCTTCTTCATATGCTCGGTTTTTTAACAGCAGGAAGGAAAGAAAAAGAGGAGATTCCTTGGATGTAGTTGAGGGACAAAGCTGTCTCCCACCATTTCATCCCTAAGCCCTGCAGGAAGGTGGATGGTCTTTGAGGTTGGAGGACCATAATAGGAACATACATTGGAGTTGGAACAGAAAGCTAAAGCATATACAGTTAATTTGGAAGGATGAAGAAGTGGGGTTAAGTGAGCAGAAAAGTAAGGAACTGGGAGTTGAGAGGGAGGGTATGGAATCTCACAACATCCCTTTGGGAGTCCAGAGTTGCTGAGACCCCTGTCGGGGGGCTTTGGGACCCTGGCAGGCAGCCAGGACCATCTGTGGGTCTGATAATGAACCCTGGGAAAAATTACCAGCTTTATATGAGATCTTAAAGGTAAGTCACAGAAGTTTAAGTAGTGTTCTCATAAAGTGAAAAAATAGATTTTAGGATTTTTGGGAATGGGGATTTTAGAACACAAGATGGAGGAAAAAGCACGTGTTTGGTCCTTCTTTCTTCTTCTTCTTCTTCTTCATCTCCATTTTGTATTGTGGAGTTGGCACTTTTGGATTGGTTTAGAGTAGAAGTTCACCGTCTAACATAGATGATAGTAATTGGGAAATAATTGTAAACATCATGTACGTAGTTTGTGGTATAAAAGATAACAGCGCCCAGAGAGGTGAGAGAGTGTGCCATGGCTGCCCTGCAAGACAGACCTGGCTGGGCTGAGAGAAAATATTACAGATAAGAAAATAATAAACAACCTTGAGACCGAAAACTAAAGAGCTCTGATTTATTCCACCTCGGGCACATGAACTGCCAGACAAAATCTTTCACATATCTTGGAGGGAAAACACCGAAACAGAATCCGAGAGGAGGGGACTTACAGGAACTTGGATGCCCTGAATTCTAGGGCAGACTTTTCTGTAACCTAGGTTACTTCCTTTAACCTAATTTTATTTGCTCTTTCATTAAATTACAAATCCCCTTATTTCTCAGTGTTTTGGAGAGTCTTTTGTTCCGCTGTGTCAAGTTTGAGTGCTTGGGACTTGGACAAATTAAAGATAGACCAAAAGAGGTATTAAAAACCCTATCCATGAACGTTCTGTGATTTGGGTTTTCAGTAGGACAGCTGACAATACTCTGTACCTCTGTGAACTGACACTGCAAATGAAATCCTTGCATAGCCAATACTCCTATTTTCTGCTGCAGCCTGAGAAGGTTTAAACATAAACCTGAGTGTCTTCACCACTAAAATTGTGGGAATGTGGTGGTGGAAATCCCTTCATTCCTGCTGAGGCTAAATAACTGTGAAAAAGTCAGAAAGTTAACCAGAGGGAGCTCTGATAGGAAAAAGGGATCCCAGTTAGGTTGGAAGTGAGAAACCCTGACTACAGGGCTTATATTGTTTATTGTATCTAGTGCCTTCTCATTATTGTGATTGATGAAAACTGATCTGAAATAACTTTCTGAGTTTCTATGCAAACTTATTTTCTATGCAAATAACTTTGAATGCATTTCTTAATCATATTAAATCTGTGTTTACCATTAAATTTTCAGATGGTTTAAAAGAACTGTGTTCCACCTGAGTGGGACTTCAACAGAGCCATAGCTGTAGAACAGTATATTTTATTTTACTCTGGCCCTTTTTCATGGGTATTCAATTACATTGCATGCAAACGCTCAGGATTTGAATTTTCTATTATGCTATCTCAAGCCAAGTTCTACTGAAGAATGATTTGAAATGGACAAATCCAGTTTTGACTTATTTGGGAGTGGTGAAACAAAATGGTCGAATCAGTGTATGGCTTGTCAAGAAAATCTGTTGTTGCCGAAAAAAGTTACTACCCCAAATGCCAAATCCTCTTTTTGTATAAAATGTGAGAAGTTTCAAAACACACTATATTTTTTTTAATGGAGATTTCTACCACAGCTCCTTACATGAGCTTAGATTTCCAGTTTTCTTTTATTGCTGTATTCATCCTGAATCTTTTGTGGAATTTCTCAGCTGTCAGTCTTGGCCACAACAGCTAAACTGCATTAGCAAGATCTAACCAGAATACAGAATTCATTCCAATTTGGGTGAGTTAGTTTGTTCTAAAAAGATAAGATTTTTGCTCCATTATTTGGAATGTACAAAGTAATTTTTTTACACAGTGGTGAAAGTTGCCATAAGGTTAACAAATTCACATTTATAATGAAAAGGTTAACCCTGCGTGAATTGATGTTAACATTGAATTAAAAAGATCTTTGAGCTGAAGAACATAATTGAAGGAGAGATTGTTTAGTGCTTAGCACAACAGCTTCATGTGTGGATGGACTCTTCTATGCTACTGCTACAGAATGGGAGAACTGGACCTTGGAATATTCCTTGAAGGAACATAAATGCACTTAGGCATTAAAGTGAGATATATTTAAGTTGTCAATGCATTATACTATTGAACATAAGCTAAACAATGCTGTTAGGGCTTTTTTTTCTCTTCATGTTTTAGAATTCTGTTTGTAGCCCTGCATTCAATCCAGATGCTTTAACAGTCACTTCATTTCATTGTGATGGTCATAACTAAATACCCTGTGCAACAGAACAAGTGGCATTTTACCTACAATCGCAGTCAAAATTAATTGACCTGCTCTGCTGCATACAAATACAATGTATTAACACATGTGAGGACTGTCTTTATTTAAGTTACAGGAGGAGGCTGCTTTTCTTAGGAAGTGGTTGTAGAATCACAGTCATAGAGTTTTAAGAAGAACATTTCTTTATAAAACCGGAACTTCCTTTCCTTGAACCAGGAACTTGCCATAAGTCACAAGTGTAAAGATGGGTGCAAACTCCACCTATAGGCACTCTCATAATTGTTATTTTTTTATCAGCTGTAGCATGCAGCTGTTGTTAATTCTTCAGCTCCTCCTGGAACGTGTCTTGTTTGTTCCTTTTGGAAACTGGGCGGAGATTAAATAATGAATGTCTTTACGGGGTGTTTGTCTTGGGCCAGGCAGCTCTTTAACGACTGCTGTTCTTTCTCTGTTGTAAAGAGAGTTTTCATTTTCAGAATCTCAAGATTACAGCATCTGCAGCATCTGGAGAATTTAAAGCTCCTTCAGAACACTCAGATTCTCTTCACTGTTGTTCCCGAAAGCAGTCTGAGTTTTCTGTAGCAAAGTAGTCCAATTTTAGAGATGCTTTCCTCCATAGATCTAGAAAATGAAAAAGAAACATGTCCAATTAACTGAAAGTACTATCTGTGTTGTGATGAATAAAATATCATTCACTTGAGCTGCATGCTCAAGCAACTTATTACAATGCAGTTCTAAAAGGCTGAAACCCTTTGTTTAGGATAGAGTTACAGTGTTTGGTGAGATAGTTTTACAAGCAACAGTCTGTATTTGTGAGATTAGAAGATCACTGAGTGAAAAGAGCTGGTAATGATTTTCTAGTTTTCACTCTTCTGAAAATAAGTATATGCACTGAAACATGGTAGGGCATATGCATTTTTGTTTGAAAAATTATTTCAGTACTTAAGGAATAGAATAAATGTTGATGCTTGGGGGTATAAAGCAGTTAATATAACCACATAGTTGATACAACACAGTGCCTGTTTGTGCTTCACTTCTCTGTCTCAGCTTCACTGGTGCAGAATGACCACTGGCACTAATGAAAAAGTATATGAATTATTGATGCATTTGATTATGATTTGAGTCAGATGAATGCCTGCCTATAGACACTAGAAAGAGCACAGTACTTTCTATTTAATTTCTGCTATAGAATATGCATACTGCTAAAACTGTAGTGATTTAACATCAATATAATTATCTCAGTTGTTTTTCAATTTCTGGCCAAGATATAAAAAAAATCTAAATACCATTAACAATTAAGAAAATTAATGATCTAAAGTGTATGGTACTATGCAAATCATGGCACCTCTTTAAGTCTTCATGCTTTTGTTTGTTATGTATTTATATTTTACCCTTTTCCCAATCTCAGTGTTAGTGTTTTACCCTTTTTCCAATCACACTTTTGTCTGATCACTAGGAAAGCTGCAGTTATTTGTGAAGGTTTCTTTTCAAACTGGGTGTGTGATGAATTAACTATGACTTTAAGATGGCATGTAAGAGGAAAATAACTAAGCTGTAATGACAGGCTCTTATTTATTACCTCTTAAACTGTGCCTCCCACTCAATTATTGCTTTAAAAATTGAGAGTAGTACAAAGTGCTAGAAGACACTTGGTATTAATGGGATCAAATAGGTCAGTCTATATGTCATATATGTTCGGGGTTTCTCTGGTAATAATAATAATTATCCTCTTGTAGTTTGTTCATTACCATATTTCCTCTTCCCTTTGATGAGGAATATTATATTGTCCCTGACTATCTATTGCACCACAGGTATTAACAATATATGTTATTTGCTACTGTCAAAATGTGTGTTTATTACACCCTAAAGATGGCCATGCATTTAAGAAAGGCATAACTATTCATTGTATCACCATGAGTAACTCATGAATAAGGAAAAATTAGAGCTGTAGGTTTTTACCAAGGGAAATGTAACACTTTCTCACACTTACCCAAAGCATATAGATGTCAAGAGACAAAATACAAATTTTCTCTTAAAAAATGAGAGAAGGTGACTATGCGATGGAAGCTCCTGGAAATGCCATCATTTGAATAACTCACATCTAGATTTAAGAAAATAAAAAGTATACTTCAGAAAGTAACCATGTTTGCAAAAAGAAGAGATGATAAAAAGAGCTGCGTGCTTCCACACACAGATAAATCACAGAATTCCTTTCAATCACATTTGTCTGTATTCTTTGACAGGAAACACCAATATGTGCTTAATTGATCAAATATCGTTTTATAGTCAGTTTTTCTTAATGTGGCTTTTATTTGTCAGAGAGTCCTTTTTTCTAACAGTTTGAGGTAACTCTTATGTAAGAAGGATCTAGCACCCATGTCTGTAAATGATTATGTACATAAGCAGTCTAGTTTGTAAAAAGGATGCATTTAAATAAAGTAGGTAAATAGAGGTGAGAGGGTAAGTCTTGTCTAAGAAATTAACCCTGTAAAAGAAGGCTGCCAAGTACCCATGTCTTACATAACATCTCACTGCAAAGGTGGAAGAGACAGGAATAAATAGTCAAGCCTTCAGAGTGAGAGGACTAGTGGTAAAATTGTGGGGCTAACTGGGACTTCTATTTCACAAGTCCAGTCCTGGGAGAATATTGATGTATTTTTCCCTTCCTACAAAATACATTGTTTTTCTTTAAATCCAAAATAAAAATTCAGATTGTTTTTTCTCTTTGCCAAGCAGTATCTACAACTGAGCAGAAATCAGTGTGCTAACAGAAATCACTGTAGTAGCTATAGACTTAAAATCCCATCCTACTTTAGGGAAAATGTTGGTTACATGTTAAGAAGAGGTCAGTGCACTTTTGATTATTCATGCAACACAGGAAAAGTCAGAAGTGGAAGAAGTAGTCAGGAAAAAGAGAGAAAGAAGATACAGCTGTGAGAACAGAGCATGTGTCTGCTTAGCAGTATCCATGCACAGCAGTTAAATGTTCAAAAGAATTTGTTCTTTATTTTCTCACAATTTTTTTTCAAAGATGCTGAAATGGACTCTTGAAAAACACACACCTGGGAAGAAAAAGAACCCTCACTCCCAAAGTGCAAAAACCTTTTAAGGTCGTTTGAAAAAATGGTTTTCTGAGTAGGCATTATTTCTGGAAAATATTCACCTTGTCTGTGAGTTCTCAAGCCCGCCAGATGTCTGTGGGACTGGACTGCACTCACCTGATAGCAGCCTCCCAGTAGGTAAAGGGGCCTTAGAAGAAGTCTGGAGTGGGGCTTTTCACAAGGGCATGTAGTGATAGAACAAGGGGGAATGGGCTTAAGCTGAAGGAGGGTAGGTTTAAATTAGATAATAGGGAAGAATTTTAAACTATGAGGATAGTGAGGCACTGGAACAGGTTGCCCAGACACATTGTGGACTACCTGTCCCTGAAGGTGTTCAAGGCCAGGCTGGATGAGGCTCTAAATAACCTTGTCTAGTGAAAGGTATTCCTGTCCATGGCAGCGGGGTTAGAAGTACATGATCTTTGAAGTCCCTTCCAACTCACCCATTCTATGAGTCCATGATTTGCTCAAGCTCGTGTTTGTGTTCAGCACCATGGCCAGGGCAAAAGGTAGGGGCTATGTAACAAGGACAAGGGGGATGTATAAATAATTGTAATAACAAGTAACCTTTCCCTGGATATGTTGCTAGTTGTATATTAAGTAGATGGCCCGTAGCATGTAATTAGCGAGATTTACCAGACATAAAACTGCTTGATTTCCTCCTCTTCTTCATAGACAGTCATTAACTGTGTGTTTGTTTCTCCTGTAAGTCAGAGATGACAGTAAATAAATTGCACCATATTTATAAACTCTTAATCAGAAGTGAAAGGCAATAATGCCCAAAAGGAACATTGGCCATGTTCCCTTCAATAGTGCCTTACTTAGTGTCCTCTTTAGCACCTCAAGTAAGGAATTTAAATGTTTATTCTAGGAAGCATATTCCAAGTATGAGAAAAATATAGTAAGCGCAAGAAACTCAAAACTGAATCTGAAGGTGTAGTTTAGCTTTAGGTAGTGAATAAATAATATCAAAGATGTGCACTATTATGGTTCTTTTTCTGCCTCTGTATCAAATATAAAGATGATCATAACTCATGCCCTTCCCCACCCTGCCTAGTCATGTAGTAATCAGTGGCATATCCCATGCAAGGAAACATTTGTAATAAAACTATGCATGAAATTTTTTGGAAAAGGAGAGAGATTCTTACTTACAAAACTTCTAAATGAGTTTATTTTATTGTTCTCATTCCTTCTCTCCTGAATTTCAGTCAGTTGCCCTTTCGCACTCACATTTTGCAAGCATTGAGCATCTTGTTCTTAGCTAATACTCCTGGGCAAGAAAAACAAAACAAGAAAATCTCCCCAAATAACCCCAACCCCTAGCAATTAAAGAAAAATAAATTGTCGTTGCTCTAAATGTATTGCTGTAGAATTTGAGAATCTACCCAGCAAGAAAAGTAACTTCTAAAAAATATTGATAATGTAGTTAAAAATGCCTCCTTGACCCTGCTGTTTCAGTAGCTGAAAAATTTACATCCCACAAGGATAAGCCTTTAACTTGTAACAGAAAGCTGTGTCAGCTTCCTGAAGTTGGTGTGTAACATATGGATAGACTTGTTGGGCCTCTCAGTGCTCTAGGTCTAATTATCCTTTCTAATATTGTCCTTTCTAACACTGTGAGGCATTACAGAGGAGGGTGAAAACTCAGTCATGGAACTGGAGAGGGAGAGAGAGAGAGGCTCTGTCTCACAAACTAGCTATGCTCATGATCTTGTGAATTTTTTCATGAGGTTTTCCACAGAATCAAGATAAAGGTTCCCAGGAAACTGTGCTAGTTTTGGCTGGAATAGACTGAATTTTCTTCATAGTATCTGGTATGGGGCTGTGTTTAGGATCTGTGCTGAAAACAGTTGATAACACAGGGATGTTTCAGTTATCCCTGAGCAGGGGTTACACAGAGTCCAGGTCTTTTCTGCTCCTCACCCCAGCAGCATGGAGGCTGGGGTGCACATGGAGTTGTGAGGGGACACAGCCAGGACAGCCGACCCCAGCTGGCCAAAGGGATATTCCAGATTATATGGCTTCATGCTCAGCAGTGTAAAGTTGGGGGAAGAAGAAGAAAGGGAGGGACACATTTAAAATGCAGGCATTTTTTCATGCCAAGTAACCATTGCATATAATGTAGTCCTGCTTTCCTGTTGCTTCATGGGACTTTACAGTACTGCATTTTTTTTTTTAATAGCTTTTGCTTCTTTACTGTTCTTTTGCAAATTTTACTTATGGTAGTTAGTAGTTTTTGTATTGACACAGTTCCACACAGGAAATAGTTTTTGTGAGATGCATTTGATTACTACATGGGTTAATAATAAATGAGAATATGAATGGTGGCAATGAAAGACCTGAAGTACTTTTTTTCTTTTTTTAATCCAAATGACAGTATTTAGGCAATTCTTGTTCTGACATACAAGTCCGGGATTGAATGCAGATATCTGACACGGATTGTATAGAGTTAATAACTTAAGTCTTCTATTCTTTTAATTTTAACGATGTATTCTTGTTGCTATTTTGCTCTCTTCCAGCTAATCAAACTGGAAAGCTTTTTCTTAAGTCTCATGTAGACTGTACATGGACTCTTACCTAACTCATGCTCATGACTCAGTAGCATGCACTAATCTTCTATTCACATCAGACTCCTTTTCTGTTTTTTACATTTACTTTGTGAAATGGGAGTTGCCAGATTGTATGGGAGTTTCTCAGTAAACAAAGAGGATACACCTCCTTGGTCAATTAGAGAATTTATTATGAAGGTAAATGCCCTGTTAAGCATCAATCACTTCCAAGTTCATCCAGGTATGCTTTGTTTGCTGACCTACTTTAATATTATTTATGTAATTGCAGTCAAGACAATATACAGGATTATATAAATACTGTTTAGCGTCATAAAACAAAATTCTGTTAGTTCAAAATTACTGAATTTTTGCCTGCACCTTTCATGAAAATGTCATCTAGTTGTCCCAATATAGGATGAGGTGAATTACTCTTTTCAAGCACACTGTCACCTCGTTAAAAATTATTCTTTTTGTGTTTGCAGTTTATTTTGGCTCAGTTCCGTATACTAGCTTACATGAGAGAGACCTAACAAGTCCAGGGTCATGATATGAAAATGGCATTTTCAACCAGAGGGAGTTTTTTCTAGGACAGCTACAATGTAGCTCCTATTAAAACTTGGATAATCCATGTTTTGTAATCTGTATTCCCATTCATATTCTGCATGTTTGAAATAGGTTTGTTTATAATAAATACTGTCATTTGTATAAGTCGTAGCAAAATAAAATTTAGTACAACATCACTCAGTTCAGGAGCATTTTTTGCTTTGATTTGAATGACTCAATCTGAAACATTCCTGTGATGACAAAACAAAACAAAACAATATCCCAAATTTAAGAAATGAAATGAAAGAGCTGAAAAGCAGGCTTTTCTTTGACATATCTATAACACTGTAAACTTCTTCCAAAGAAAGAGAAAAGTCCACTCCCAAACACATAAACAGAAAACTTAAATTTTTCAGGTGAAGCCTAGAAGTATGATTTACTTTTTATTTTATTATAATACTCTTCTTCAAGTGCTCATGTGCCTGTCTCGGTCTTTCAATTTCTGTAGTGTCCTAAGCTATGCTGAGCATTTTGTGACAAATCTACATTAAAGTCTGACCATTTTTAAATAATTTTTGTTGTTTTAAGTACCGTTTCTGAATGATGGGTGATTTACAAAAGAATGTTCCCCTCTTTTCAGAGTGCTTGGATTCAATACCTTCAGAGTAAATGCCTAATTGCATGGTTAGTTTACTGACAAGCATGTTCAGTCTGGCCTAAAATATCAGAAAAAGATTTTTATTAATCATATGGCCTTTTGAGATGATGAAGAGATGTTTCTGTAATAATTTATGTACAGGTGTGTGGTACATGGTAAGATTTTGGTAGCAGGGGAGCTGCATGGGGGCTTCTGTAGGAAGAGATTTGGACAGCCCTGTGCCAGACACAGACACTGCCAGCTGACTCCAGTCCCAACACAGCACACAGCTGAGCCCATCAGCCACACTGGTGGCTTGGAAATACATTTATGTGTTTGGAAATATATTTAAGAAAAGTTGAAAATATATTTAAGAAAGGCTAAAGTGCCACGTAGCAATTAGAGAGAGGAGGGAGATATGTTCTGTTGAGGGAAGGGAGTGAGAAGGCTGAAGGTTTGCAGTCAGCCAAGCTGAACCCATCACAGCTGGAAAAATGAAGATTCTTTGTGTCTAATTGCAGATTTGCCAGACTACAGCCACCCTTAATGCAACATTGGTGAAACGCTGTTCTGAACTGGAAACTTTACTCTAGTCTCTGTCTTGGGAAAGTACAGGTAAGATATTATCACTTATCTCATGGACTTCTTTTGATTTAACATTTTTATTAAGCTATTTGCCTTCAGCAAACATCTTTACAGAGTTCTTATGAAATATTTTCCTCTATAATATTTCTAACCTACGTAAGCACTGTCAGAAAAATAACTGTTCTTCAGACTGGGCAGAGAAAGTACTCTGTCATCCATGTTCTTCATGCTCATTCACATCAGCAATATTCTGTTGTGTTATGTTCAGCTAAGTCTTACTTCCAGGTCAAGATAAGAATTCAGCTTTATTTTTTTATAGTATTTTTCTTTTCATAATCTGAGAAACCTCTTTAAAGGTAGATAGCCTTAAAAAATTTGGGCTTATATCCATACCAAAGTTTATATTCTCACGAGCTATATCAAATGTTTGAATTAAATTGTGATCACGTCTCTTCTTCCTTTTCTCATCAGTGATTCCCTCTAATTTCTGCACTGTAGAGTCATGCTCATTCCTGTTTACCTGGTCTTTGGAAAAGTGAAAAAAGAAAGTATTCTGTGCCAAACTGAAGTGTTTCAAAATCAGGAGAGAGCCTTAGAGCCCAGGGATTCAGATATTAAAATAAAATTGATCAGTTAAAAGGGACCTACAACAAACATCTGGTCCAACTGTATTCTCACAGGAAATTATAGAATCACAGAATGGTTTGGGTAGGAAGGGACCTTAGAGATCATTTTGCTGACCATCCCCCCCCCACCCCTTACCATGGGCCGGGACAACTCCCGCTAGACCAGGTTGCTCAAAGGTTCCCATTTAAACTGGCTTTGAACACATACAGAGATAGGGCAGCCACAGTTTATCTCAGCAACCTGCCCCAGTTTCTCAGACCCCTTAAAGTAATGAATTTCTTTCTAATATCTAATCTAAATCTACCCTCCTTCAGCTTAGTCATTCCCTTTTGTCCTATCACTACATGCCCTTGTAAAAAGTCGCTCTCCAGCTTTCTTGTAGGTAGGTCCCTTTGCAGTATTGCAAGGTTCTTTAAGGTCTCTCCAGAGTTTTCTCTCAGCTGACCTTTTTTTTTTTGTTCCTAAGATTTTCCTTTTGCCTAGTGCAGGAATCTCCTTGTTCAGAATGCTGGATGTGTTATACAGGAGTTTTGTGGAGGTGCATATATCAAAACCCTGAGATATTCTGATGCGCTGGGTAACTGTTCTTTTGAATGTTAATTACCCACAATTTGAAGTTTTAATCAGATTTTTTATTCCAAACATTTTTATCCATCCCTTACAAAATTTGAATGTAGGTAGACCCAGTAGATGTAATAGACTGAATGGCATGGACTTACTCTTGGCATTTTATAGCGCAGATAATTGCCTTCTGAGAATTGACATTTGAAAAAGCAGCATCCAAAAAGGTGAAGGATGAAGGAATGCTCAAAAGTATTTTTTAGTTTTGCATTCCTTTTCTCCCCTTTCAAAAGATACCTTGAGAGTAATCTGATTCAAATTTTGAAAGTGCCTGGAAAATAAACAAGTAATGCAAAATATCATGGAAGTGTGTAAAGGGAGATTTTTCTCAGATTGTCTAATTCATCAGTTCACAAAGTTTTCTTCTATATACATTTTTATATTCACAATGTTGCTCTGGTAAAGTGCTGTATTGACAATATTGTCTTTTTGATGACTCAAAGGTTAGTTATAAAGTAATGTTGTTAGGAAATGTGCATGGCAGCTGGAAGACTTGGATCCAAGTCAGACGTATAAGTCAGACGTATTCTCCTGTTTGACGCAGGTATTCCCTGTCCTACAAAACAGAAGGCACTATTAACTACATAACTGCTGACTTACATAACAGAAAAAAGTTAAACTTCACCATAATTGGGGCAAGTTTGCTATTCTTTTGCAAGCACAGCATATTATACCAGCAGGATTGTAGTATTTGGTGGTAAGAAGAAGAAGACTAAATATTCTTAGCAATTCTTAACTGCAAATGAGCTCAACTTTTCGTAACATCCTGTGGAGCCATCACCATACCTTTACCACTGCTCAGAATATTGTTTATCTCAGCTATTTGATATTAAATCTTAAACTTATGAAAATCTGTCACTTCAGTAGAGCTGTTGACTGTGGGCCATAAACTAAGCCATTCTATTAAGAGCTGGGGAGAAATGGGAAAAGTTTAATCTATCCGCCAAGTGACTAGGCTGGCCATGCTAAAAAATACAAGAATATACTTGAGCAGTGTTGAGTAGTAATATTTGAAGTGTCTTTCATAAATTCTTGTTTTGAAAGCTAAAAAATAAACTCAAAGCAAATGTTGATGTGGAGACAATATTGATAAGCTGCTGCAAAAAGGAAAGAGAAAGTGAAGGGTTTGCTCTCCAGATTTTTTGTGACAGCGAGTCTGATTTCCCATATAAAACTATATAGTAAATGCAAATTTACTTCAGTTTCGCCTTCAGTGTCAATTGGAATTTTGAGACAAGGAGGTGGTAGAAGATATTAGCGGAGGAAATCTGCAATTAAAATAAGTATGCTCACTTAGTTTTCTGTTCAAATTCTCTCTAACATCTCCTTGATATGTGAGTTCCATTGAGAGAGCACAGGTTTAGGTACTCAAGTTTTGTCTGGAATATTTTCTAGCACCTAAGTGAACTGTATTTTCAGAAAAATTCCTCTCCAGAGGACAATATTTTGCCAATATTTTTTCTCCCACTTTTTCCTACAGAGAAAAGATTTTGAAAATCCCTTTCCTCTGGCAAAATTACTAGAGTATGGTATGTGTATTACCAGAGTAAGGTATGTGAAGTGTAATTCCCTTGATGCCTTTCCCATGCCATCACTTCTTGGCTTAGTCTATTTCCCTGTAGTAAATCCCACAGATGCTTGAGCAAAGGAGAACTGCTCTAATATTATTTTAAATCATCAGGTATTTTTCCTTGGGTATTGATGTAGAAGCTGCTGTGCAGAGGCTTCTTGCAGACTAAAATTTTCTAGAAGCTAAGTGTTGGTAGGAAAGCTTACTAATTGAAGTTATTTCCTACATCCCTTCCTAGTCTTCAGTAATTGTGTGTCACATGTTTATCCCCACTTGTACCTAACTGGAAGAGAAGGAAATGTTTTGCAACTTTAGTCTCAGAGGATAAGCTGCTGACTTCCAAAGAAGGAAGTACTTTGAGTGGAAAATGGATGCTATTCTTAAAATTTCTATGCCAAACCACTTAAGGAAGGTCATGTGAGAATGTTATAATGCAGATACCTTACAATATCATATTTGTTTGAACAAAAAATAGTGCCCATAACCAAAAGGCTACTCAATGTTACAGTGATGAAATTGATTCTTTATCAATTTAAATCCATCTAAATGCTGACTCCTTTTGTGTTGATAATTTTGGATTAATCTGTTGACAGCGTGCATGTCAAAATTAAATTCACGTCCATTACTTCTATGTCATTGCTTTAATACTTTCATGCACTGTTCAGTCTTCTGCTGCTTGTCTCTGTTGCTTGTTAAGTTTTTGTCAAGATGTGCTATAGAGGGCTTAAATGCCTCAGTCAAGGAAATACATCTTTGAATTCATAATTTGGTTAGGTTTTACCAGAGCTATTTTAGAATGGTTGCCAAAGGAGTTCCAGCAACCCGGGTCAGACAATCTCTATGCTTGAAACAAAGAAATTATGTGTATATTGTGGAGTTATATGGTCATGTGTAAGGCTGTGCATGCTCTGGTGAAATTCTGACAAGTGGAAGAGTAGCAGAACAAAATCCTATGGCTACTTCTGCAGAGCAGGACTACTGGTAGAACATTGCTGCTTGGTTTGGCAGCCTGTGATCAGCAAGTCAGGACTACAAAAGCAGATATGGAAAAGACCTGATCAGCAAATCAGGACTACAAAAGCAGATATGGAAAAGACCTCAGTCACCAACTGTAATTGCAACTGTAATTACTTTTTGAGGCATTTGTACAGTCATCCTGTGATTGCTGCAGCAAGACTGCAATTAGATTTCTTCTTGATATGTTAGCTAATAGAAATAGACCCTACAATCTTGAAAAATTGTTTATTCTTCCTGAAACAGTAAACTCAGTCAGGTCTCAGCTGAATTATATCTTAAAGTTATATAAATTATATACATAGGCCCCTTTTTGCAGTGTGATTCAGAATGAAGATAATCTTCCATGTAGATTCTCTTTTTAGCAACAAGTGTATTGCAAAATAAATTTACCCTGTGACTAAATGAACACTAAAGGTTAGCTATGCTGATGGAACGATTGGAAATAGTCTCATAAAAGTTTAAGGGTAGTGAAACAATGCATTGACATAACCATGACTCAAAACACATCTTTTATCTCTTCTTCTGCATCTGCTGCTATAACAAACACACTTGCCATGCAACCAGCTTTTCTCTTTTATGCTTTAGATTTTAGCAGTGATTTTTGTAGCACTGGTGTTGGAGCTCCTAGGTCAGACATATGGTGAAAGCTTATGGGAAGTTGTATTGCTACTTATGGACTTCAGGAACTTTTAAAAACCATCTCTATTAATACTCAACTGTGGAACCCAAATCTGAAAATCCTTCTTGTCACTAGTTCTGCTGCCTCTTGCATAATGACAGCATGCAGAATTACCAGTAATATCTTTGGTAATAAAAGCACCTGAATACCTGACAATGGAAAGAGGAAGGTGATTTCTGGTGAAGATGACTAGAAGCAGGAATTGCACAAAATTCCACAGAAAGGTCAAAGCAGGTGTAGATAACTTGTGTAACCTTAGGGCAAAGATGATAATGGTAAAGTGGAATTAACTTTGTTGCAAAATGGTTGGTTACTTCAGGATGTCAAATAATTTATGGTAAATAAATTAATGCATACGTACAGATCTTATCTGCACATTATCAGTACAGTTCTTCTGGGTTAAAATGTATAGTCCAAAAACCTTTGAGGTAGCTGAACAAGAAATAAACCAGGCTACCTCAAAGACTGATTATTTCTGAAAGACATATAAAACAGATGGTAGACAGGATCATTACCCTTCTGGCAATAAGGAAACAGAGACAGTATAGTTTAGGACACATTCTAATGCTAGCAAAAGTACAAATACCTAGGAATTTTGGAGATAAGGATCTATATTTATTTCTCTTCAAATCATCACAGCCATGTAAGCTCAAGTGTGAATTCTGCAAGAGTGGTCTCAGTGCTTAAAGACATGTTGATGTCCCTTATTCTCCAGGTAGGGATGTCACAGCAAGCCACATATATGTGAGAAGGGACAATGGGAGGTTGTTGTCTGAGAAGCAAAGACTACAGAAGGGATATTGTCCTGTGTAACTTCATAGCTCAGGAAGGAATCACGCTCCCTGTACAGGCAGGACAAAGCTGGAGCAGAGTAAATCAGTCTCTAAAATTTAGAGGTGCTTAAATAAAAATAGCTATCCTCCTACACAGAATATTTTAAAATTGTAAAAATACCAGCGTATTGAACTGAGGTATGGTGCAACTGTAGTTGAAGGGTTATTATCTTTCCCAGTCCCAAGAAATTAATGAGTCTCATTCCATCAAGATCTAGAAGCTTTGGGGCAAAAAAACCTGTATGGAAAATATGCAAGTTTCCAATTGACACCTGTCAGCATGCACATCCAATTTAATGTGAAAAGGGTTCAGGTTTGCTGTGTACATGGAGTTGTTGCAGTTTGCAAAGAAGGAATTAAGTAATGGAAACCCTTTTGCTTCTGAGGTGATAGTTCTAGCCAGGAGACTACATAGAAAAACACAGAGAGGAAAAGAAAAGCTCAAAATACAGTCTTTTGGGAATCTCCTAAGTATTTTCAGAAAACACTTCTGAACTAAGAGTTTTGCTGGCATAAAAGACAGAAAATGCCAAGTTGGGAGATGGCTCTGAGATACAAGAAGTTAAGTCTGTTAAAGTAACCACTGAGGAAAGATTTCTGTAGACTGTGTTTTTTCTTTGTTTTCTACGAATGGTTGGTTCTCACTGGTTATTACTGGGTTTATTTTTATTTTCCAAGAAGGAAAATAAAGTTATATTCTTCCAGTGATAGATTCATGAGGGAGAAAAGGGCTACTTCTTAATTTCAGTCAGGATTGTTGAGTGATACGCAATGTAAGGGTAAAAGACGTGCAAATTTGTATTCTCAAATAGAGAAAGGAGAAAATCTAAAGCCTTTTGAGATGTATTGAAAGAAAACAGGAAGATGTTCAGATAGAGTCTAGGCTGTAGTTGAGATAAAATTATTAAATAAAAAATAGCATCTAAAGAATATGTTTTTATGATAAGAGGATGTTTCTAGTTGGCTAGAGCAGTCAAAAGAGCTAAGTAAAAAGGTTCCATGATGTTTTGAAAAATATAAAAATTCTACTTGTAATATGATCAATGAAAGTAAGAAATACTTTAAACATTCAAGAGGATTACGGATTTCTGGTCGCTGCATTGAAAATTTTTTGATGAGGAAATGTAGAGACTAGCCTGGGAACTTTAAGAAGTAAAGCCCTGTTAGTGCTCTGAAGCAGATGTGTTACAAGATGTCTTGAAGGAAGTGTGCTTTATAACCTCAAGGAGCCCATGTTTTGTCTCTTGAAGAGAGTTGCAGAAAGACCTTCTTAAAGGAACTTTTCAGCATGAAATAATGTGCATGTGGAAATCTTGTATTTCTGAAGCAGCATTCTGAACTTGTTCCTGATTCTTTTTTCTGGTTTCTGACTTCTTCTCCCAAGGACACTCCCATCTATCTCAGCAGAAAGCAAAGCTGGCCCTATAGCTTTTGTAGGATCTGATGTGGGACAGCAGACTGTAAATTCATGATTTGTGTAGAAAGTAAGCCAGAATGAGCAAGAAGGTTAGGGGGATTAAGGACAGTAATGTTTTCTTGTTTTCCCTTATTTTTTAACTTTTTCCTCTAAAGCTTAATATTATGTGAGAATCTCTACAACTTTGATGGACATTCTGTTGCACCGTTATAAGGTTTGAAAGAGCACCTCTTTTACTGTAAAATCCTTGAACTTACTGTGTCACCCAGTCTTAATTATGTTTTGGGCAAAATGTGCAGTATGGGCAGTATTTTGGTTTAGACATTCCCAAGAGCTTTTAAAATTAAAGAAATCCAATAATTGCCTGCAAAATAACTTTACAACATATGATGTGCCATTTTATTTGTAAAGGTTACTTCCTGTTAATTGCAAAGAGCTTCACAAGCATAGCTTAATTTTTACAGAAATAATTCTATTTGATGATGAAAAATGAAAAATTCTCTGGTTTTGAAGCCTTTATTTTAGGGTTTCACCTTAAAATTTCTTCAAGGGATTTCTTTGGTCAGCCATCCCAAAATTCATTATTTGTTATGGGAGTTGCTGAAGGTTAAACTTGGCGTGAGCATTTGAAGGATTTAAAAGCACAGCATCCTGTAGATGAAATAGAGCAATAAAAAATTACATGATTACTGAATCAATATTCTACCGTTTCCTGTATGCTGAATTCCTTCATTTATGAAAGAAAAAAAAGATTGTCTGTTTACTTCTTATCTTGTGCAAATATTATACCTATTTTTTCACCCCTCCTCTTGCCTCCTCCCTTTGAATCTCCTCCCTTGTGATAGAATCAATTGCCTCAGTGGGTATTATAAAAAGCCGAGTTTCCAGTGGAGCTCCCATTCACCCACCTTAGCCACCATGGGGCTAAGAGCAGCCAGCCTCTTCCTCCTCTGGCTGGCTCTTTCCTCTGCTAATGAAATCAAAAGAGGTAAGCTCTAGAGATGAAATGGTAGCAGGCTGCCTCCTGGAAAAGAAGGAGAGAGTTAAAATATTGCTGCGGAGCTAGAATGAGGCAGTTCATTTAAATAATGCTCTAGAGTTTTAGGATGCCTTAAATTGCTTAAGCTTTCAAATACTGAGGCTGCATTGCTTGGAAAAAATTGATAGATACTACTTTCTTTGGAGAGATTAGTGCCTATATCTACTGCATTGATGTCTAGTTTGATGTGCTTGGAAAATATTTTCAATGTTGATTTTCTTTCCATGCATTGAGTCTTTAATAGGTATGGCAACGACTTGGCAGAAAGGAACTGTGGATCTTTGACAGGTTCATTGTTAAAGCAGTGAAGGAAGTGGATGATGGTATCTTCTGTTACTTTGGAACAACATAAATTGTTCTTCAAAAATGAATGTCATAACATTGCAAAAAGCTAATTTTGTCATTTAGGACATTTTCAACCCTTTTGCAAAAGCTCTAACTTTCTTATTTGCTATCAAATTTGAAGTAATGGAATGGAGCACTCCTACTGAAAACTGCATTTTAGAGGAATAGGTGATGAATTCTATCCAGAGACCAGATTTGGGCTATTGAGCTTGGTCTGCTGTGCCTTGAATTCAGCAGTGGGAGGAAAGCTTTACCTTGCATTTGGCCTTCCAGCTGTGAGCTCTGGGAGGATCTCTGTGCAGCCTTCCTTCTGGGGAGGGAAGCGTTCCAGCCTGGCTGGATGTATCTGGTATGACTGATACCATCAAAGTACAGTAACCTAGAGGTTTTCTTAGCAGTTTTCCTTTCTCATGTTAAATACTGCAAGAAAATCTTATGAAGATGGCAGATATGTCAATATATTCCCAAGGATGCTCATCTTTTAGGATTTGCCCCTAATCTACAGTATCTGGAGATTTATCAGATATTGTTTTAATTTGAATTATTGGTTGGTATAGACAGCAGGGAAAGGAGCAAATCATATTCATATTTCACTATTGCAAAAACTTATTTTTTTCCCTCCTACCATGGCTGTTTTCTGACCTACCTTCTGAAAAATTTCTGTCTTGCAGTAATAGAAATCAGTACTGCTTTTAGGAAAAGAAAGAATTCCCTGGAATCTGTTGTGCACAAACCCTTTCATAACCTTTAAACCAGTTGCCTTCCAGAGTAGGTAGTACTTTCTTGATTTCCTACCTGTTTTGTTTCTAGTATGTGTCGTGCCAGGAAAGAAGGTAGCTCTTGGAAAAGTTTAATATTATTAAAAATAATACTGTGATTCAGAATAAAATCATATGCTTGGCACAGAAGCCAAGTTAGTGGTTAGTATTAAGTTTCCCCACCTCATGCAGATAAGTTCCTTCACCTCAGTGAGGATTATAGGATATACCCTGGTCTCAGAATTATTTCTTATTCTCTTATTCTCTTTTAGAGATTTTCATATTTTCTGCTGACCTGGCAGATACTTGATCAGGCTTGAAATCTATGGAATCACTGTGCACATAATTGCAAGTGGTTCCTACTGTAAAATGGAACACTTACCTTTTTTTCACACTAGATAATTTCTTGCACTTCTTTTCATCTCTATTTCTTTTTCATCACTTAACAGGAAGGACAAGAAGCCATGGCCACTATGTCTGCAGCACTTGGGGAAACAACCACTTCAAAACTTTTGATGGAGACGTCTACCAATTCCCTGGCGTTTGCGAGTATAATTTTGTTTCCGACTGCCGAGATGCTTACAAGGAATTCTCTGTCCACATCCAGCGTGCTCTCAACAGCGACGGCCATCCTGAGATCCAGTATATTCTGATGAAACTCAAGGATATAGCGATCTACCTCAAACCAAACCTGGTTGTGGTGGATGGGCGGATGTAAGTTCCTTTGCTATAATGGTGTTCAGAGAAATGTGCTGGGAAGATGAAAAGCAGGATTGATTCTTTACACAGATGTCTGTGTACTCTTACAAAAACTGCTGCAAAGCATTTCCACAGACTAACAAACGAACAAAAAAGCCTTTTGAAATTCAGCTTTAAAATTGCTTTGGGGAGGGACTTTAGTGTTAATTGTAATTTCTACACTGGTGATTTAAATAAGGAATTAATTAAATATAAGTCAGGAATAGGTTTGAGCAAATTGTTCTTCCAGTTGTGCAGAAAACAGTGCAGCTCATGAGCCAGATTTTTCACTGGCATAATATGACATAGCTTCATTTGTTTAATGGCATCATCTTGACTTTACCTTAGCAGATAGTCTAGAAAATCCTTGAAAAGGAAATGTATTTCTCTGGAGTCTTTTCCTCTTATTTTCTGACAGAAGAGAGGTAGTTTTTTCTGATCTTCATAAATAATTCTTTAAGATCTGATGGCCATTCCTCAGGGGAGTTTAATAGATATAACACAGATCAAAATTTTCACTAATTTATCTGTGGCAATATGTAGTTTTTCAGATTAAGCAGTGTTATTTTTTTCTTCCTATAACGTGATTACACAAGAAACTTGTCTGATACCATTACTAATGCTAAGTAGTGTCTTAACCTAGTCTTTCCTATCATTAGCTTATCCTTGTAGTGTGTGCATTTATATTCTGCAGCCAATGAAGCAACTTATGAGTTAATTACTATGTTTTAGCATAATTGAAAAAAAGGGGACTTTAAAATTGTCATGGGAGAATTCAGTTTTTCCCAGAATTCAGCTTTTGCTCTAAAGTTTGGAAGCCACCGAAATGAAAATATGTTCAAAGACTGAACCTAACATTCCGTTTTCCAAAGATCATACTAGAATGCATAACAAAATGACAGAGTTACAAAAAATCCATTCTTGCCTCAAATTGAAGAAGCTCTTTATTGTGTGCTCAACTCTTAAAAAGAGCTCCATGAAAAAAAAAAAGTTAGAAGCCCTTTTAAAACTTTCTCTTAAACTGAGCCATTTTTCTCTTAGATAGACTTTATTGTCATAAAACAGATCCCTGCCGAACAGGTTTTTGCTGCTTGGAGAACTTATTTTTTTTGTAGAACCTAATTTTCCATATTGATCCTGAAATGACAAATGATCAATTGTCATGTAAAATAGCATTTCACAGTGCGGAAGTGAAAACTGTAAAGTAGAAAAGTGTCTGGATTACCCTTCAGGTACCTGATCCACTGATTGACTGAATGTCCTACTATTAGAAAAAAAAGATAAATATTCCAGGCTGTGATAGCTAAAAGCTGAAAAGATGCCCAACATTTTATGCTACCCCTCAAGAAACATAATCTCTCAAGACTTCATTGTTTATTGAAGAACAATGCAGTCAAAAGTAGTAATAATGATCTCTGAGTTTGCACCTGGATGTGTAAGTCATTTGGGCATGTTAGAAAATGCCTGAGTTAAAAAGCTGTAAAACCCCTGGTGACAGAAATTCAGGAGATAAAGCTCTCTCAGTCAAGAGACTAGTTAAGAGATGTGCATACACATGCATGACTCCTGATGGATAGCAATTACGTTGATAAATCTGTAGAAAATTAACCAGTTATTTTGACTGGATTCCAGTTTACATTACTTCTGTTTGAACAGACTCTAGTCCTCTAGATTTTATAGGATAAGACTGCCTTCCACAATCCTTTTATTGCTGAATGAAATTCAGCAGTTCAGTTTACTTGTAAGACAGACACAAATTGTTATCACACAAAAGTATCTATGCTCAGCCCTCTGCAAAGCGTCTTCTGTCGCCATTAACGAGATCAGTCCTGTCCACTTAAAACTAAGTAACTAACTACTGAAAGAGCTGCTGAATTCCTCTTAACGTGCTCCTTTCTTCTCCACATTTTGTTGGCAGTCCCTGTAACTGCCTGTGCATTCTGAACTCTCTCTTAAGGAGACAGTTCCTTGCAACGGAACATTAATTCTCTCTGAAATGGCTGAGAGATATTTTGGTAAAGAAATGCTGTAAATTAGGTTGTAGCTCCTTTCATTGATGTAAATTATTAGTGAGTGTTTGAATATCCTCTGTTAATACCACAGTGATGATGTTTTTACTTTGATTACTTTAAAGACATCAGACATTTTGTTTTTTCTTAAGTTAAAGAGCCCGAAGTGTTGGGTAGGCTTTTCCTCCAAAATTGCTTTTCATTTTAAATGAGTTTTTGCAATGAGTTATTGTCCAAAGTGACAGAGAGAGAAGGCTTTGTGCCTCATTAAAACAAGGTATCCTGTGCAGTTAGGATGAGGTAGTCAGACTAGTTCCTCTATTCCTTGGGGCTTATTACAGACATTCATGTCAGCCCTTATGTTTCTTAACTAATGCGAAGTCTGTGATTTTCTTCCTAGTGTGAAGACACCTTACTACGCCTCTGGTGTTTTCATTGAGACCAATGAAATTTACACCAAGATTTATGCCAAATTAGGCATGGTTCTGATGTGGAACCAGCAGGATGCCCTGATGGTATGTATGATCAAAGTACTTTTATTTGGTGTTTCCTGGGATATTTCTCTATCTCAGTAGGAAAAAAAAATAGGAGGGGGGAAAAAAGGAAGAAAAAAAAATTGTTTATGTTTTTCCTTTTTCTTTTAATTATTTAGGTGGAGCTGGACAACAAATATAATAACCATACCTGTGGTCTCTGTGGGGATTACAATGGGATTCCAATCTACAATGAGTTTATCAAAGGAGGTGCGTCATCCCACCATACTGACAGTTGTCACTGATGACAGACTGACCAGCCCTGTGCATAGAAACATCACAGGAGAGGCAAATTTCACTTGAGAGGTTTCTGTGATTGCCCCAGACTAAACATGAAGTTCCAATGCTGCATCCCTGGTCTAAATTTATTTTATTCCAGATTAATCTTTTTGTTCTTTACTAGCCTTCTTTTCCTCTTTCCCCTTTAAGGGGAATTTCTGAGCACAGTTAGACATCTTTCAGAGCAGGTACCCGTGTCTAACAGGCATATTTGATACCATAGTAACTGTTTCCCTTGATCAGTAGAGTTCCAGGAATCAGGTGCTCCTTGTCAATTTTTGGGGCTCAGCAGGTTCTCTTTCTGTTTTTTTCTCATAGATGCAAGCTACAACTCGATTACATTTGGGAACATGCAGAAGATCAGCAAACCCACTGCCAAATGTGAAGATCCAGATGAAACTCAGTCTCTTCCAAGCTGTGATGAGCATGTAAGTATTTCTTGTGGTGAACTTCATTTACATGGGCACATGGAGACATCCTTGTGCAACAGGAAGTTAGTTGCAAGGAGCTGGGAGGACTATCCCTTCCAGGATAAACGGTTACTTTTTCCTAGCTGTTCAAAAGACAAGAGGTTTTTTTTTGCAAGATAAGAAATATCCGGAAGCTCAGATGCTTGCAAATCTCTTAAACATTATTCCTCTTCCTCCTCAGCGTGATGAGTGTCAGAAGTTGCTGACTTCCTCTGCATTTGCTGATTGTCGGCTCCGTCTTAATTTGGAAATGTACATCCAAGCCTGCATGCAGGACAAGTGTGCCTGTAATGGGAAGACAGACTCCTTCTGCCTCTGCAGCACCATCTCTGAGTATTCCCGCCAGTGCTCGCACGCAGGCGGCCGCCCGGGAGAGTGGAGGACAGAGAGCTTTTGCCGTAAGCAGTGGCACAAATTTTACAAAGATCCAAATGTTTCATGCATGTAGCAGCATGAAATTTAAATTCATTACTTCTTTACAAAACTGTTGGCATGTATTATAAATTTCATACTGGTAGTGCTAAAAATACTATGTTCTCCCTGTTTTCTTCTATTACTTTTGCTATTAAGAAATATTTTTTCAGCAAATTCTGTTCCCATTAAAAAAACCTGAGATTTGATGCTGCAGGAGATGGGAATAATTTGATATCTTTGAAACCAAAAGAAGTAAATATAAATACCAGGAAAAGCAGTTCAGAATTGGATGAACATGCTTTGTCATGTGGAATCTGGCTTGAGACACCACTGAATGAAGGGAATAGGGTGTACGATGTGTTTTTTCTCAGAAATGATGGACTTAGCACTCAAATAACTCCGTGTCATTCTTTCAGCCAAGAGCTGTCCTGCTACCATGGTCTACAGAGAAAGCAGCTCACCCTGCATGGATACTTGCTCACACTTGGACATCAGCAGCCTTTGTGAGGAGCACTACATGGATGGCTGTTTCTGCCCCGAAGGCAAGTGTTGTTCTAGTTGTTGCATTTGGGACAAAAGCAAGAGGCCTGTCTAAGGAAGTCATACTAAAATACTACGTGCAGTCAAGTTATATCTTAGAAATTAGTCAAGCTAGTCACTATTTTACCCCCTAGAGGAACATACCTGTAAAATTTTCTAAGGAGGTAATAATTGATTAATTAATCAATTATTTTATAGTTCAAACATATTAACACAGTGACAGGTAATAAACCTGCTTTTTATTTCTCAACAAGTGGGCTTTTGACACTATATAGTAAATCATGCTTTTTAGCTTGAACAGTTCTGAGACAATGGACATAATTTGCCCAGAGAGTGGCAGTGAGGGACAATGAGTGAAATTCTCAGGCTTGCTGTCAACCTTGGGAAAGAAGATTACAGTGATAGCCTTCACAGCCAAAAAGACTAAAAATCTAAATGTGTGACATTCTGAGGTTGTTCTTATATGCTTGTAATAACCTTTTTATATGTGTATAGTTATGTAAATGAATAGACTTGGATTTTCAAAGCTGAATAAAAGTGCTTTCCATCTGTCTTATATTACAAATAATAGAGACAGTATTTTTCACAGTTTATCTAAACTCAGCCTGTGTGGCAAATTAGAGTTTTTCCTCAGTGGAAATTGCTTATTTGAAAAAGAGCTGGAATAGTTAATGTTGTATTTTATAGGAACCGTGTATGATGATATCAGTGGAAAAGGCTGCATTCCTGTTAGCCAGTGCCACTGCAAACTTGGTGGAAAGATATATGCACCTGGAGAAACCATTTCCCAAGAATGTGAAGAATGGTAAGGATCCTGGTTGTTGTACACCTTTCTTTGAATGATTGTAAATGGGTCTGCATTTTTCATATTTCCACTTGGTCATAGGAGATGTCCTGAAAACACTCTGAACTTAATGTTTGTGTTGCATGCCTATAGAACAAAATTTCTGAAAAGTTTTCTTGATTCTGTGGCATATGTCAGAGGGAAAATCTCAAGGAAATGGTCAAGGGCACTGTTTTAAAACACCTGGGGATAGTTTGCTGGTTGCCAGATATGCAGATACTTTCAGTGCTCTCAGCTCCTGAAATACCTACAAGCATTTTTTGTATGATTTGTCTGTTTATAGCACCTGTAATTCAGCCAGATGGACCTGCAAAGATCTAGACTGTCCAGGCACATGCTCAGTGGAAGGCGGTTCCCATATTTCCACCTTTGATGGGAAGAAATACACCTTCCATGGAGACTGCTACTATGTGTTGGCCAAGGTACTGTGTACTGTGGGGCTGTTCTCTTGTAGAGTAAAACAATGTCTGTGGGCTGATGTGTATCAGCTGGGAATTATTGTTCTATTCCACTTCCATAGGGTGAGGGAAGCAGGAATGCTGGAAGTTGTACTAGAAAATTCAGGATTTAGCTGTAATAGCCCTAAGGGGAAGCTGGGGACTTATTGCAATGGGTGATAAACTCAGTGAGATAGAAGACTGCCTATGCTGTCATTATCCAGGGGAGCCCTTTGTATGTAAGAAATCAAAAAGTCTCAGGATTAGAAGTTCTTGACCACTCCTGTAACAGTTATTTTTGAGTGTCAAAGGTAGGGAAAAGAGGTAGGCAGCTGTTTCATTCATCCCTAAAATATCTGTTGTCCATTCATCTAGAGAATGAGGAAAATCTTGTTGAGCTAGGAAGGTTACTGTAACTGATAAATGTAGTCTTTGTTGTGGAAATCATCTCATGACATTTTTTTATTTGACTAATGGACATTTCTTTTCCTGTAGGATACTGCAAATGACAGTTATGCTCTCCTGGCAGAGCTGGTTCCCTGTGGCTCCACAGACAAACAGACCTGCTTGAAGACTGTTGTGCTGTTAGCAGATAACAAAAAGAATGTAAGTGATGTACTGTGGATTTTGCTAGAAATGTTGAAGATTAGCATATTTCCCTTAATATTGGTGAATACCTTTTTCTTCTGGAGTCATTATTGTGGATAGATAAGGAACCTCAGACAGGCTGACAAACAGCTCAGTTTTCTGCCTCAAGAATTCAAAATAGACCTAAACTTAAGAAAAGACTCAAAACTGACGTTTCCCCCTCTTCTTTACTCTGCTCTCTGCAATGTGATTGTTTTCACAGGATTCCAGGTGTCTGGAAGCAGAAGTACCATTCTTTTTTCCCTCATAGAATTTTTCTTAATTCAGATATAATTTTATAGATCCAATTGAGTCTTTTTCAGAAGAATGCCTTTGTATGGTGGTACAATCCAACCTTCTCAAATATTCACTTTAGTATTCTCTTTGTTTATGAGAATATATAGACTATATATATAAATTACATACATATACATACCATTTTCCTCACATATTTTTGGACTTCCATGTCTTTCCAGCATTACAAGAACATAAGAAAACCAAGTAAAAACCCAATAATTTTATGTTTCTGTATATATAGAGCAGCGTTTTTGAGGAAGTTTAATAAACTGCTTTCTTACCATATCAGAATCATATTAACCATCATACAGAAGCTGTGGCACATGCTTTAATAAGCAATAAGAACTTGCTACAGATCCTGAAGACCTAATATTTTCTTCTACTTGCTGAAACCAAAGTTTCCAATAAAAATGAGTTTTTCATTTCATTGTTGCTATGAATTCTTGTAGGCAGATGTAAGAGAAACACTAAATAGCAACATAAAACCTTACACATACCCTATAGGGCTGCTACCATGTTCAATTTTCAGACAGATTTTTCCTTTAAAAAATTTGGATTTCTAGACAGAGCCTAAATGTCAAAAATATCCTTCTTGTTAATTTTCTTTGTATTAGTTCTTTTTCCTAAGTCCCTGGAAACTCACTGATTCTACTTGCCATTACACAGGTGGTGGTTTTCAGAGCAGATGGCAGTGTGCTCCTGAATGACATGACAGTGAATGTGCCTCATGTGTCAGGTAAGACAGCCTTGTATGCCAAGTGTCACACACCTGACTTCTCTTGTAGGGGTGTATTTTTATTGAGGCAAAAGTGGAAGAGAGGTATTTAGCACCTTCCAAACCTGGCTACATGGTGTAGGCATGCCCATTTGATTCTGATCCCAGAGACCAGTCTTTATAAGTAATCAACTTGTTAAGTTTGTGAGGACCAGCATCATATCTAGCTGGCCAGTGATTTTTAAAGAAAAAAAAAATTAATTTGATCCTGGTCTCAGAGACCAGGGTGCTGGTTGATACATGAGAATCTATGTATATAGATTATATATAAGAATATATATACGTATATATATATAAATAAAGTTTTTCTTTTGACATCCTGTGTGTGTCTGTTTACTACAACAGTTCATATTTTGTTTTTCAGCCAGCTTCTCAGTATTCAAGCCGTCTTCCAACTACTTTGTTGTACAAACTTCTTTTGGGCTTCAGATGCAGATCCAGCTGTTTCGAGTCATGCAGCTGTTTGTGACTGTTGATCAATCAGTTAAAGGAAAACTTCAAGGTGAATGTCTATGCAAATGGGAAGCAAAGCTATGATGTTTCACAGCTAAATAGTCATGGATTCTTTATATGAGGGATAATTCATGCTACTTGTTGATTCAAGGGGAGAAAACAGAAAGAAAATCAACTCAAGCAAACTAGAAATGTGTTTTTATTTTTTGATATTGAAATGACCTATCACTCTGGTGCCAGTACATAGGTGTTTCTTAGAATATTCCTTACTTTTGTATTAAGTTGTATTTTTAACTATCCACAAAACCAGACTTTTGGTGTGTTTTGTGGTTTCAATATCATCAGAAGGCAGAAAAAAATATGGGTTAGGGTAGTAATCTCTTGAAGCACAGATATCTTCATGATTACTATTCTTGAAGATGTTGAAGATTTAAAACAGGGCTTCTAAAACTTCAGTATTTATAGTATGCATTAAAGTGATGTGGAATAATCAGCTGTTTCTAATGTTTGTGATCAGTTGTCCCTTCTCTTTGACCTTTCAGTATGACACTAAGTAATGCTTATGTGAAATTTTTACGTTGTTCTCAAATAGGTCTTTGTGGGAACTTCAACGGAATGGAAGGTGATGACTTTAGAACAACCAGTGGGCTGATTGAGGCTACAGGATCTGCCTTTGCTAACACGTGGAAAGCTCAGTCCACCTGCCTAGATCAGACAGAAAAGCTGGAAGACCCCTGCAGTCTCAGCATTGAAAGTGGTAAGCACATTAATAAGTCAAATGGTTGGCTTCTGCCAGGATGAGCAGTGTCTGCTGTGTGTTACTGCAACAGGCATGTAAGAGTTGTAGTGGGGCATTGAAGATTTTTTATGGGACTATAAAATTAATAATTAATATCTGCAAGTATATATACATACAAGCACTTCATCCAACGGACGTGAAAATTTAAGGAGTGATGGTAAAAGAACTGTAAGGTGGAAGGATGGGTAGAACAGTCATTAATTTGTATTATCTGCAAAGACAGTTTGTATCTCCTAGCATTATCTATCCTTATGTTTAACTTAGCTTTATGGTTCCCAAATGGAAAGAGCTGTCACAATTCCTGAGCACAAGTTGCAAAAGTACGGTGCAATTTTTGATCTTATTGCACATCTCTGAATCGAGGATTAGAAATACATGTATGGTGATTGTATGCAGTTTCTCCACTTCCTAAAATGCACACAGTTCTCTCATTTGTATTGCTGCACTGCATTTATGTGTAAGCATAACTAGGCATGGCATAGGAAAGAGAAGGAAATGTGATGAATTTATCTTTTTTTTTTTTTTTTTTGCAGCAAATTACGCTGAGCATTGGTGTTCTTTGCTGAGAAACCCAGAGGGTCCTTTTGCAAGATGTCACTTAGCCATTGATCCTTCAGAATACTATAAGGTATTGTAATTTTGCACTCTTAGTACTGCATTATTTCAGATGATTAACTGTAATTTGTCATTGTTTGAACATTTGAGACATCAGTGAGTAGCTTGTCCATAAGAGATACTGAAATTTTTGCATTGACTGAGTCAAGCAGCATAGCATCCAAAGTATCTTGTGTGATGAGATCTTTATGGGCTGCTGCTGAATAAAATTGTACATTTTTTTCTTTTGCTTGCATATGTTTTGTGTTTTATGCACATTTTTATTCGCTTGGGTATTTGGACTGAAAAGAAGATTCAAGAGTTGCAGATATGCACAGTTTAGGTCTACCCTTCAACATTAGTTTCTATAAAGTGGGGGAAAAAAAATTCCAACCATATATTGGTTGGAATGTAATACCAAATCATTTTCATGCCAGATTCTTCATGAATTCTTTTCCCCCATGCTCATCTCTGTTGAGCAGTAAGTGAGGCTTACCTGAGGAAAAGGAATTCCAAAATAATTGCTTGTACTTGGAAGTCAGTGTGAGCTCACATGTTGTAAAGGTCTTCATAGACCTGGTTAATATTTTGCCTTTATTATTCTTGGTTTTGTGGATCTCTGCATTTCTAATTAGTAACTGAGCACAAATGGTATCAATATGCTTTGAAAAACGTGTTCTTAAGGAGGCTGACTACTTTTTAAAGGTTCAGGAGTCTTGGCTTATGTTAGAATAAGCATCCAATTATTTTCATTGTGTATGAAATGAAGCAGCACTTTAGCTTTCTGGTCTTTGTCTGTTCCTTCTTGTTCTCTGGTCATGGGAATTAATACAGCCAACATCAGGAAAAGCACACAGGACATTTTGTAGCAATCAAACTGCAATTGCCCATTGATTTCCAGGGGACTTATTGACCCTTTTGTTTTTTGGGATTTTTTTTCAGAAATGTAAATATGACACCTGCCTCTGTGAAGACAATGAGGAATGTTTGTGTGCTGCCCTGTCTTCTTACTCAAGAGCCTGTGCTTTCAAAGGGATCATACTGGGAGACTGGAGAAAGAGTGTCTGCAGTAAGTAGTGGAACAGTAATCCCCGTGGAAATAATTAACCATAAGAAATAAGCAGGTTCTCTCTGAGTTTGGTTGTCAGTGATCTCAGTTAAGGGATTTGGAGTATCTTAGAAATGTCTAATGGACCTAAAAGAGAATGCTGATAATGTTTACTAATCCATGTTATATTCTTCAGATGTAATTTGAGGGGTTTTTTTTAAGTAGAAAGCAGTATTTTAAACTTTCACCTTCTTTCCCCAGTCTAGCTAATATAATTCCATTTACTAATGGAATCCCAGCCATCAGGGCTTTTACCATGCATTTGTTTATCAGTGCCTTTGTTTCTGATCATGCTTGCTTTTCATCAACAGTTCAGTGTGTTTGAGACTAGGAGTTTATTATATTATGCTCTCTACCTGATTTTCAGTATGTGAAATAAATAAGGGTATGAAAGTAGAAACTATTAGTAGCAGTTCAAAATAAGTGTTCAACTGGTAAAGTTAGGTTAAGGGTTACTTGTGACTTCTGATGTTTTTGTACTTCAGTAAAATCTAAAGGAATGTTTTTATCACTACATTCGGTGCAGCCAAAGAAACCAGAATGGAAATATCAAGGCCAAACTGTCCATCTTGCATCCCTCTTATATCAGTTTGGTTTTTTCCCCTCCAGGCAGGGAAGCATCTTCTTGCCCAGGAAATCAAGTCTTCCTTTACAATCTTACAATGTGCCAGCAAACCTGTCGTTCCCTTGCTGATGGTGAAAAGTATTGCTTGCAAGACTTTGCTCCTGTGGATGGCTGTGGCTGCCCATCCAATACATACTTGGATAACCAGGATAACTGTGTGCCCATCTCCCAGTGCCAGTGTTATTACAAGGGCTCATACCTGGAACCTGGGGAATATTTCTCAAAAGATGGAGAACGCTGGTATGTTTTATTTTGGCTTCTTTTTTTGTGGGGAAAAAGCCCTTTAAAGATTGCTTGTTAGGTGTAAGGTGCTTAGGTTTTTTGGTACTTTAATGAGTAGTTGTAATGCATTTCACAACATCTTCATGCTGAGCAAAGCATTTTCCTGTTGCAATGCAAGTTAACAATAATTGAGAAGTGCAGCTTGCTTTGGAGGTGTGACTACTGGCCTTCACAGATAAACGTTATTCTGAAGCTGCAGTGTTAATAAGGCTTTGTTAAGCAGAACAGGGAAAGGAAGATAAAAGGCCAACTGTGTGTTATGTTTGCTTTTCTAGCAGACAAGATTGCTTGTGTTTTCCACTGGAGGAAGGTCCCCTATCCTTGATATGTATTTACTGTAGCATAGGCTTTTGAAAACAACTTTAATGATTCTGTTATTTTGCCATGATCTCTGGCAATGGTTTGCTGCCTGAGTCATCAGTGCAAACTGTGAAATGCCTTCTTTCATCCAGCTGAAGAAGCATATAGGTCAACAAATTTGCAGCATATAAATTGAATAGGCATGAAAATACACTGTGTATCCAAATGGAGGCTTTGCTTTAAATTATCACTATTGTCTGTGTCATTATTATCTAATTCCTGAGTTGTCATAAAACATAGTACAAAAGATTAATAGAATAGCTGTCTTTCCTTAAAACATACCCTTTCTGTGCATTATGCCTAAAATCTTGCTACACTTTTTCTCCAATGAAAAAATTAATTAGTATGATTCAATAGAACTGACCTTGAAATTTCCATGGAAATTATACTGGATATCTTTAATAAATACTCCCAAATTTATATGAACAAATCCTTAGACTTAAATTGAAGATATTGAGCTTGCTTTGTTTTTTTTAAATTTCTACTTACATCACTTTTCTAGTGTTTGCCGAAATGCAAAGATCCAGTGCACTTCAGTGAAAATAAGAATGAGAAGTAAGTGACATTCTATAAACTAAACTAGAAAAAAACCCATAACCAACTGCTCAACCCAAACCTACTTTCTTTTTGAATTTTCCATGTACTTGTTTTGCGTGGTTTTTTCTCTTTATGTAAAACAGTAACATGTTTTCACTTTAGTCTCTCTTCACTGAGCCTATGTTTTTTCATAAGGGTAGACTGAGATTTCTGTCTCAGAAACTACCACCTTTCACTCACATTATTTTTGCTTTTTCTTGATTGATCTAAACCAACAATGTACCTTTCAGGTGAAGAAGAATGTTCTTCTAACAAGACATACTTTGACTGCAGTGCATCCTCAACGTGGAGTTCGCAAACACCTTTACAGCTTAGCTGTCATACTCCTCAAACTGATCATGTATGTATTCAACTTTTCTTTCTGTCTTGCTTTCTGTATTCTGTATTCTTTACATGATGTGGTGCTACACAGCAAATAGAGTTGGAGCTAACAGTCTATTTCTCTTTGGTTTAATCAACTCTTTTTTCCCTCCCGTGATATTAATCTGTTGCCATTTTTATGATGATTCCACTTATGGTTTCCTTCCCCTCTTTCTTTTTACTGTGACTTCAGTAGAGTCGTAATTTCCAAGTGAAAAAGAATTTTGGTTCTTAGACAATCAAAAAAGAAAATAAAAACATTAGAAACCTAGAAAAAAAGAGCCTTATAAAACTAATCAGTATTGGACTGTGTGATTGTAAATTCATTTTTGAAAGAGTGCTTGTGGATGAAGTGAATTAAGATGCAGTGCTTTGTCATAAGGTAACCATTTCTCCTTATATTACTTAGTTCCAGACAGAGTGTGTCTCAGGCTGTGTGTGCCCTGCGGGTCTATTTGATGATGGCAGAGGGGGCTGTGTTGAGCACAAAGATTGCCCGTGCATTCATAACAATGAGTTGTACTCTTCTGGAGACAAGATAAAAGTGGACTGCAACACCTGGTGAGTTATAAGTGAATACTCTCTTCTAGAATATATTCTATGCAGTATATTCATATAATGTCTAGGCCTATGTACTACAGAAGCTGCAAAAGCTGGAAGTATCATCCTTAATTTTCAGGAATACTTACTACTAACTCAGAAAATATAGATTCTGCTGGAAGTATGTTTTCAGTAGGCATCTCTTGTTGGGAAAATTCCCTAATTTTTAAAAATTAAATTCTATCAGATCTAAAGATTGTAGCTCAACAGAGTAAAAATCATATTATAGGCTTAAAAACAGGCTCGACAATTGAAGTTGAGGCTTGGATATTTTGGACATTATCACATTATATCAGGCAGCTGCTTGGTTTGTTCTGCAGTTTTTCAAACCGCATGCTATTGGTGAAATCTGAAAATTCAACTTCTCTGCTCTCTTCTAGCACCTGCCAGAAAGGGCTTTGGAAATGCACTGATGACGTGTGCTATGGGACTTGTACGATATATGGAAGTGGCCATTATAACACTTTTGATGGGAAATTCTATGACTTTGATGGCAGCTGTGAATATGTGGCTACCCAGGTAATGCTCATCAGGAGGGCTGAAAAGGAATTCGATTGCCTTGAAAATCTACTTTCCTCTTTGGTTTTGTCACTCCTTATTGTGTGCCATCATTGTTCCCAAGGTGTTCACACATTCTGTCAGGATAAATTTTGTATTTTCAATGAAGGCAAACTGTGTGAATGTGGCTTTTTTTTTTTCCCCAGATATGCATGTAACAGAACTGTGTAACAGTGAGAGCTAACTATCATTTGTGAACTAAATCCCAATTCTAAGCTTAGAAACCTGAAACTTATATTTAAAGATAAATTTGTCACTTTGTTTTATTGCCCCACTCTTTTTCCCAGGCTAGGACTGTGTTAACTGTTTATATGTATGTATGGAAGTATACATATATGCCCATGCATCTGTAGAAATATGTGTGTACAGGATCTCACATTTGAAGGAGCAGTAACTATTTATACATTGTGAAGATTCAAATGGTTGCAATTATTATGAGATTGAGCTACAATTAAACACTCTACCTAATTTTCTCATGTTCTTTTCTTTCTCTTTTTCAATAGGACTTCTGTGGCGACAAAAATTCCAGTGGCTCATTCAGTATCATCACAGAGAATGTCCCTTGTGGAACTACAGGAGTCACCTGCTCAAAGGCTATCAAAATGTTCCTAGGGGTGAGTGGTGATAGTCACTATGTATCAGTAATCAAGTATTACCAAAAATGTAATGCTCCAAAGTCACACCCCTAAAAGCAACTGTAACAAGCATTAGAGGCCCTATCAAATTATTTTGTAAAGATGTAGGTTCTCAGGTGATGAAAACCCTCTCAAACAGAAGTGCTGCACCATTCCCTGCCATCTTGGAAGTCATCCCAGAGTTTGAGCTATTGGTTACAGAATGAGTTGCATTGTTACAAGTGTCTAATGTTTTGTCTCATCATAGAAGTTAGTGTTACAATACTTCTCTTTTATCTTTCAGAAAACTGAACTGAAATTGGAGAACAAAGAGTACAAAGAAATTCAGCGAGACGTTGGTGATGATGTGCAGTATTGGAACAGGACAGTCGGCCTGTACCTGGTTATTGAGGCTAGCAATGGTGTGATGCTGATCTGGGACAAGAAGACTACTGTTTTCATCAAGCTGAGCCCTGATTACAAAGTTAGTGCCTTTCTGTCTTTTTCTGCAGTAGTATTGTGAATAGATAAGGAAACATAAATGTTCTTTTATTTTGACTCCATGTCTAATTCCTATATCCTCTGTTCACTGATTAGCTTGCATTATTACCATCACAGCTTGCAGAAGCGCTTCTGAAGTTTCTTACTGTCTATCACAATACATTGCACAGAATTCATAGATGCTATTCTAATAAAAATAAACATCTCAGGCAATACTCTTGAGTGTATGAGTATTGCTAGCCAATCATCCAGAATAATTTAGGGGATGTGGACTGACTGCATATGTGCTTGGAAACCTACATGCAGACTCAGCCCTGTGTTAAAAACAAACTTCCTGTGCAATGTATAGCCATGGTTCTGGTTCCTGAAATTCAGCATGCTGAATTGGAAAATATTGAGGCACTGTACAAACAGTGACATACTGTTTCTTGAGGAGACTGGTGGACCTTAAATAACACTACCAAAAATTCGCCATTGAGGGCAGACTGATACATTTTCTTTCAAGAAAAATGAGTCCCTGTTATTTCTTCACCATGAATGAAGAAATGGTGCTCATTACGTTAGAAACTTTTAATAAAAACAGCTTTGAGCAGAAATGAATTACCTCAGACTTATATTAATAAGTGAGTTGTGATAAATTGAAAAGGCTGGGGAATAAATAATTCTTCTCAGCTGTAAGAGGCCTAGGCACTCTTTAATGTTTTAAATTGGATATAGAGACAGAGATATGAAAATACACCAGATATAATTGATTTCAAGGAGGGAAGACATGGCAGTTGGGTAATTTGCTGAGGATGGACAAATAAAGATTTATTTTCTGTACAAATGATTTGTCAGTAAAAATGAAAGTCATCCTTTACAGAGACAGTAATTTTTCACTTTTTATGTCAATGTTTTGCTCTTATTTTACCAGAGCCTGTTTCTCACATGGTATATTTAAAAACACAATTTTCTTTTCCAGGGCAAAGTGTGTGGTCTGTGTGGCAACTTCGATGACAAGGCAAACAATGACTTTACAACAAGGAGTGGACTGCAGGACTCTAATGCTCTGAATTTTGGAAATTCCTGGAAACAATCTCCCATGTGCCCAGATGTCACAGAAGAGATTAAGCCCTGTGATCTGAAACCACACCGGAAATCTTGGGCAGAGAAAGAATGCAGCATCATCCAGAGCGAAGTCTTCAAAATTTGTCACTCCAAGGTTTGTAGAAGACAGTAGGTGATGGGACAGCACAGTGCATTTCTGGTAATGCAGAAACAAAAAGACCATCAGAAATTAATGAAGAGATGGTTAAATAGAGTGACCTTCAATTAAGTCTTCAGTACAGCTATAGGTGTCAGCACATTTCACGTGGCCTTAGTCAAAGTAGTCTGAATCTCTGTGGCAATGGGACTGTGTCAGTGGTGGTGGTAGCCCCAGCTGTACAATATTCATCACCACAGTTTCACTGCTACTACTCTGCAAGTTAGCTTCAGAAATATATCCTGAACAGGTCTGTGTTTGCTGCAGTTGCACCATCTGTTGTTGAGAGATAATCAGCATTACAAGTGCTGAAGGACCTTACAATCATCAGACCCATCTTCTGATGGAAATTCATACTAAGCATGAAAGGTGGCTGTTGAAGAGGCTACTCCTGGTAGTATTCAATCCACAAAAGGATCTTCTTAGACACCACTGACATCACACAGTTTAGACAGACAGATGCTGGTATTGTGCCTCCAAATTGCCACAGCAAATACTGTGACAGCCTCAGAGTACAGCTCCCAGAGTACAGTGCACAGAGAGCACTGCTCTTTATTTCTCATCTCTTTCCTGATGTATGGTAATAATTAACAACAGTTTGTTCTTAACTCATAGTGGAAAAGTCACAAACAATTATGAATTTAATTAATTTATTATATGTTTCCATGTGCTTTACTTCAGCAGCAAAAATCCAGTGTAAGTTTCTCCTCTTTGTTGTCTCAAACAAAAAAAAATTTCTTTTTTAAAATGTGTCATTGGATAAACTCCCAAAACTGACAGGCACAAAATTATATGCTTTATATTTGCTGTGAATGCAGCCTTTCTGACATTGTTCACCATTTGGTTGGCAAAGCTTGCTGAAAGATAAGACTTCATTGGCATCAATTCAACTTGGTTTTCAGAGCACTAGAATGGAACTCTATTAGAAAATGTGAGCACTGCCAAGGACTCTTACTGTGTTTTTTCAGTCATAGCAACTTATGAAGGAGATGTATTATTTTAAGTCTGTTATTCTCCAAAATATATTGAGCAGCTTCAAGCTTGTATATGTTTGTGATTTGATAACTCTTAGGCACAATCTCACTCCTGGCCAGCTCAATTCCCATGTATCAAGAGCTCTCAAATATATTAGTTTGAAAACTAATTTGGAGATGAACTGGAGCATCATTTCTTCCCCTGACAGGTGAACCCACTTCCTTTCTATGAAGCTTGTGTTCATGATGCCTGCTCTTGTGACAGCGGTGGAGACTGCGAGTGCTTCTGCTCTGCAGTTGCAGCATATGCCCAAGAGTGCATCAAGGCTGAGGCCTGTGTTTTCTGGAGAACTCCTGATATCTGCCGTGAGTACCACATAAACACAGCTGTATCTTTCTAGCTGCTGTCAGAAAGCCAGTCCACTAAATCATTAGTACTGTCACTGCAAGGTCATGCTGGCTACTTGGTGAAATCTTTTCTCAGCATAGCAGGGAACAAACAGGGCTCTTAAATTTATATGTTTTATATGTCTCTTCTCTTCCCCCTCTCTTTTCTCTATTTCTCTTCCTCTCTCAGTTCTTCAAATTACTCAGAATTTGATTTTAGCAAAAAGTATATATCACTCCCATGCTTCAGCACTGAACGTTATCTATATTATGTATATTAAACAGTATCTATTAGTGATGCTAGTATTCATACCAGTGCACCATAAATGAATGTACAATATTATTTTAATTAATATTACCCAAAAAGCACTCAAATCAAAATTTTGAGACTCTAAGTAGCAGAAATATACAATTTTTTAATTTTAAAAATTAATTCAGATTCAGAATTTGAACTACTTGGAGCTTTTAAGTGTAAGAAGCCAGTAAAACAAAAACTATAAGTTTCATTCAGCTCTGATATATCAAGTTAATAAAAGCTCCTTCCTCTGTCTCTAGTCATCTAAGCTGAATTTAAGTTGTATTCATAATGTCTCATAGGCTTCCTCTTGGACTTTCAGCCTGCGTGATACAGCAAGATGGAATATTTGCTATTTTGTATAAAAGGAAAAAATATTTAGGAGTTTGCTAGTAGCTGCAGAAGAAAAATACTCTCAGAGATATACCTTTAATTTTAAACTAAAATAATTTTTTAAAATGTTTTTTCTTTATGATTTGAAACACTTTTACCCAGCGGCTTCAAAGTTTAAAATTTAAATCTTGGGCACCAGTGTTTTGACATATCCTAAGTTTAAGCAAAGTAGCAGAAAGTCCAGGTCTTGTACCTCAAGAGAAATTTGGCCAGCTTAACTTGTAGATTGATGTAGCTTGTGCCTTTAAAGGCCTGCTCAGAACTGCATTCTGGTAACCTTATTTTTAATCAGCTGCTCTCTTTTCTCATCAGCCATATTCTGTGACTACTACAACCCCCGCAATGAGTGTGACTGGCACTACGAGCCTTGTGGCAGCAACATCACAACCTGCAGGATGATCAATAATGTCAGCACCAACTTTACAATACCACTACTGGAAGGTAATAAATTCCTTGCCATTTTATATTGTGTTTTGTATAACTTTGTTCAGATATCTTTTAATATTTATGGGTTAGTCAGTCAACTTGATGAGATGTTCCTAAATCTGCTATGTTGAGTTTGCCACCAGTCTTACATAGACGTTTCCTATAACGTTATTTATTATTTATTGACGTCAATGGGTGATAGTTATATTGCTGCCAGCCACAAAACTATCTTTCTGCTTGGATAATATCCTGAAACATGCATTATTATTACATCATGCTTATTTTGAATCCCATGCAAAAGTATTTCAAAACCAGGAAATCTTTGATATGGCAAAGAAGCAAGTCACTGGTAGTTGGGCATTTTTGACCTTGTCATTTTTTATGTACCAGATCATCTTGCCTTTACTAGATTAGTGTGCAACATTTACCTACCTTTATACTGGAAAATATCTTTCATAGCAGACACACTGATGCTGCTATAAATTGCATTCTTAATGGAGATTCTGTTTCCTTTGTAGATGAGATACTAGTAGGTGACAGTCCTTGTGGTTGATAATGGAGCAGGAATTTCACATTAAAAGGACTGCAATGATCCAAGAATGTGACAGATTTTACAAGTATCTTCTGGTTTACCACATGGTAAAGCGGGAGAAAAAACTTATATTTTTAGCCATAAAGTCTTTTTGGTCTGGACTGGAAGCACTTAGCTCCAGTTTAGGGATTGGCAAGAAATGCCTTGAGTTTGACTTTGCTTTGAACTTCTAGTAAAAATATTAAAAGAACAATAATCAAAACTCAAGAGAAACAAAACAAAACAAAGCAAAATACCACCACAAAACCCTACTAAAAATTCAGCAAAAATCCCTAACCAAAACATTTTTTAAAAACCCAACAAACCTCTATGTTTTAAAATAAATTGTCTTATGTTATTAGAAAGATTTAGGAAGTGTCAGAAGGCAGATTATTACATATCCAGTTATTTTTCTGAATTATTTTTGTTGTTTAATTTCACCAGAAACATAGATAACACCTATTTTTATTAGAACATCTTAAGTACAGTCTGGCAGTGTAAAGTGACTTTTAAGTACCAGCTAATTACATGGTGCTTCAGTTTAAAGGTTATTTAGAACTCCAGTACAGTATAAAGAGGACTTCATGTCATTAATAATTGGACTTAATAAGAGGTTATTTGGAGGAAGGAGATACAATAATAATAGGAGAATAATATTTTAAGTGCATTTACATAAAAAATAGAATGATCCCTTGCAGTGAAGTTTGCATCACTGCCCAAGGGTAAGGAAAAACACAGATAAATTATCTGTTTGAGGTAGGGTTACCTGATGTATTCAAGGCATATAAACAAGGTCTAATGTTCCAAGAAATGCAGTGAAAAACCTGTTTTTGGTGAATCTGCTTCCATATTCCTCACAAAAGTATTAGTGATATAGTGATCTATGCAAAAAATTGGGGTGTTTCTTTGTCTTAAAATTACTAGCTGCCCATAGAAATGAGTATAAATTAGGGGTTTCTCTAAGGTATTGAACTAACAGAAAGAAACTTCATAGTTTTCATAACAAAACCTCTTACGTAATCCTCGTCCCAGTATTATCAGTGAGAACTGCTGAAGTCTTTTGGAAAGACTAGTTATCCACAGTTTGATTTAAATGGGAAGTTTTTGATTTCTTTCACTATGCTTGATTCAGTGAGAATAATTTACCTTCAGATGGTAACATATCACTGAGTTAACTTTTTGTACTTTTTCTTCATCCTTAATTCTGTTCTACCTGTCATCAATAGGCTGCTACCCCAGATGTCCTAAGGACAAGCCTATTTATAATGAAGAGACAAAGGAATGTGTGACTGAAGATAAATGTGGATGTTATCTCGAGGATGGAACCCATGTACACCCTGGGCAAGAAGTACCCTCAAAAGAAAACTGTACAATATGGTATATAAAAATTACTTGCAGTAATTCAGGAAATAATTTGTGTATGCTGAGTCCCTCATTTACTTTACTGGGCCTCAAAAAAATAGAGATGCAACTTCAGCTGAAGAGCTGGTATATTCTTGTATTTCATAATTTTCCAAACCCATAATAATCCAGATTTCAGGTTGGTAGTGTTATTATAATAAGTGTATTAGCAAATTCACTAATTATACCTGTCAACTGTCATAAATTATAATAATTAAACCAGGGTGAACTTCTAAAACAACCTTTCAATTCTCATGACTCTTTGGGAAGAGAGGGGTTACTCTGACTTGCATTTGCACTTAAAACTGGGACTTCCACTGTAATCTGAAATACTCTTGCCTTGAAAGAGATAGTTGAGTCCCAACTATTTGCTTAGAGTGTTAGCAATGACAGCACTTACATCTCTGGCTCTACATGGTGACCAGAGAATAATCTGATCTAGCTGTTAAATTCACTCTGCAAAACAATTGTTATTGCAGCATTGCAACTTGCAATTGTACTGAAAGTGATGACTTAATTGGAAAGAAAAATAGTTGGCAATACTAGAAAATATACCCATAAAAATGTCCAGTAGTGTGAATGAAGACCAAGGGGCAAATATCTGTGTTTCTGTACTCTTGATTCTGCTAACAGGTGTCATAAAACATCAGTAACATTTTAACTTTTGAAAATTTTTCTTTTAGTGTCTGTGTCCCATCAGGATCCATACAGTGTGAACCAGTCCCAGGTAAATAACTTTTGAGTTTTTCCAGAAACAATAAGAAAAAAAAACCCATAGAACTGCTCTTCTGACTCTACAAAAGACTTAGTATTGATTTAGAATAATTCTTTCCAGTGCTAGTGAAAGTTGTGACTAAAGAAAATTTGCTAGCACTTTTGTTGAACCTTGCTGTTAGTACTTCTGGTTCGACCTTTTTCTCATGCCCCTTCAATCTTTCTCCCCATGTCCCATATCCAAATTAATGGATTTCACTACGAGTTTGCACTTTCTGAACATGTAGTTTTTAATATAAAAATTTCAATTAGTAAATTGCAATTATTATTTCTCTCAGAACATTTTAAAACCTACTTTCTAAGTCTGTGCCACCAGACATTTTATTCAGGACTTGATTAAATATGTCCTAACATTGCTTTAAATATAAAGATAAAGCAGCACAATATAGTAGATCTAAGCTCTGAAAAATGCAACTCATGCAAATGCTCTCTTGCCCATAAATATTTTACCTCTGCCTCTTACATGGTAGTAGAAAAATTGCACAGTAAAGCTCTTTCTTGCAGGGTGTCCTTGTGTCATCAATGGAACAAGTTATAAACCGGGTGATACTGTGGGACAAGTACAGGATGGCGACATATGTACAACATACATTTGTGCAGAAAATGGTTCTGTGGTAATTGGTGAAGTCTGGCCTTGCCCAACATCTTCTCCTACAACCATTTCAACCTCCTTCCCTTCCAGTACTATTACCACCACCACTGCAGGTAAATCACCAATACAGACGCAATCTAAAAATTGTTTTCTTCAAGGAAAATATTTTAAATATAGAATGTACAATTATATAGGATTATAGTTGACACCAATAGAGCAATATTTATCAATTGTTTTATCACACCACACTAAGAAAGACTTTTAGCATTTTAAATTGATTTCTTTCTCATGACAGAAACTGTAAGTACAAATGTACAGGGTGCCTTCCCATTTCTGAAAACCACGTTAGCTTTACAATATCCTAATGGGATAGTAGAAATAATGTTAAGAGTGTCAGAAAAAAAATACTATTATATTTCTTTTGAAATGATAGAGTAATCTCTTTTTGCTCTATTTCAGTTTCCACTACGAGCCATCCAGTAACTACAAGTAAGTTACAAATACAAAACAAAGTTATTAAAAATGTCAAAAGAATATTTAAAGGAAGAATAAACTAAAGACAATCAATTCAGAAAAATATATTTTAAATAAAAATGAATACTTTTTTTTTTTATAACTTCGAAAGTGCCATTAGTATAGAAAGAAGAAGGACCTTTGAAGGTTTCAGCTTGGTGATTTTATTTTGATGCAAAATTTTCAGTTTAAAGACCTGGTAATAGAGAACCAATTTTAGAAATCTTTTCTTTGGAAAGATGGCAAATTGCAATACAGTCCTCTAGTCCTTAACGGAAGAAAATAAAAAATTGATCTTCTCAGGATGTTCTCTGTAAAGTCTGAAATCTGTCTTTTCTTGCAGCTCCTTGCTTTGGACTGGTCTGTGATTGGACTGAGTGGTTTGATGTTAGTAAACCTGAAGAAGGTGATGGTGACTATGAAACATATGAGGAAATAAGAAAGCATGGAAACAAAATATGTACAGCTCCTGAAAAAATTGAATGCAGGGCTAAGGATAAACCTGGTGTGAGTTTAGAAGAACTTGGTCAGAAAGTCCAGTGTAATGTTACATATGGGCTAATCTGTAAAAATGATGAGCAAGATGTAACTATGTGGCAACTTTGCTATAATTATGAAATCAGAGTAAACTGTTGTCAGTGGCAAGAAATTCCTTGTGAGCCTACAACTACACCTACTACACCACAAACTACAACTTCAACGACCACCAAGACAATACCCACCACCACTACAACCAGGACTTCAACCACACCCATATACATCCCTTCCACAAGTGAGTATGCACTACCAGTCCCCACTCCAGTAACCTCAACATCTACAGGTATTTAACAGAAAAATACTCTGTGATCTTACTTTGCCTTTGGAGAAATAAAAGGTTATTGGCTACTAAAGGCAGGTCACAATCACAGAAAACGCTGATCTGCACAGAAGTCATACTTAGGAGGGTTTGGACATTTAAGTTTCTGCTGGAGAGAATATACCCAGAAGGACCTGCCATGTGAGAAAAGAGCAGGGTATGCTTCTAACGCCTGTTGCTAGAGGCATTTTCTGGGTGGGGCTACAAAGACTTCCTTGTCAGGCTGATGTGGTCTTTCTGATTTTGTAAGAAGCATTTTCCAGTACCATGCCTAATCACATCACTAGGAAAAGAGGGCCATGACCTTCTCTGTGCATGGGTGTCTAGGATTCTGCTTTCCGAAGCCAGAAAGGAAGGGTTGGTGCTAAAGACCTTTGCAGTGCTAAGGGTGGGCTGATCTATGTCTATGGCAGCTGCTGCAGTTCACACTGAGTCCCACTCATGCATTTGTGCATTTCTCTGATTTCTCTGTCCCTACTGTTTCTAACAGGCACACCGAACACAGCATCCTCTACAACAGAATTGCCAACCACTTCCACATCACCACAGACTCCCACCACCACCAGCACCACCACTACCACTACCACCACCACCAGAGAGCCAACGACAACAACAAGTGTTCCACCAACAACCACCACAATTCCAGAAGGTATGATCCAAAACCAAATAATTCCCACCAAAAGCCCTGTGCCTCCAACTACAGTACCAACAAATGGGGTACTTCTTCCTTTGCAATGTCAGTGCTAGTGAATGGCAGAGTTTATAGATGTAGGAAGCAAGGACTTCTGTGACAGGCTTTTGGGAAAATTTTCAATATGCAGACTGTCACTTCCTCTGAAGTGGGGTTATTGGCTTATGAGATTCACTAATCCTCTGGGAAGCCCTTCAGAGGGCTGACATCAAGTCAGTGG
>VXBI01010813.1:0-24600 GCA_013397375.1 Toxostoma redivivum
CCCTTGACGGCTTGTAAAAGTCACAGCAACAAAGTTGCTGCCCTCCATAGCACTCCGGTACACTCCTCTCTTCTCGTTTACACGCAGCTTTATCCCCTCCCAAGACGGGCAGCTTCGCTCGCAGCCGCAGCGCCAGGACATTCACCTAAGGACGCAAACCTTATCTGCGCTCTGCTATGGGCATCGCGTGTCCTCTCCCACACCCTTAAAATCCGCCGCTCACTCGCCCTGACATACAATGTCCCGGCAACTACACTTACTCCAAGTTCCCTACTTCTTACTTCAGTCACTGGGCTTGGCTCCTTGCCAAATTCTTTTATTTTTTTTCTTCTTCTTCTTCTTCTTTTCCTCCCCTTTTCTTTTTTTATATTCTGTTTCCTGTAGAGAGGGAGAGTGTAGTAGCTCCCTTAAAAATAAAATGCTTCAATGCTACAAACTGTGAAAGAGTAAAGCAGAAGAGCACAGCACCTAGGCTTGGGGAATCCCAATTAACTCCAGAGGCAGCAGCTGCTCCCTTTACCTACCTCCTGCCTGATGCGGAAGCTTTCAGAAAGAAAGCAATCGGGTAAAAGAGTCCAACATATCAAATTGCTTTCAAAAAGGATGAACTTGGGAAGGGATCCATTTCTTAGCACCAGCCCCCCTCTCTGTGTCTGTAACACTGGAGTTGGTCAGGACTCCTTAAACCCAGAGACACAGTCCTACAAGCTGATCCCAAGGCTCCATCTCACCCACTTTCCAAAGTTGTGAGTAGCAAAAACTCTGCAGAGAAAAGCCTCATAGAGCACAATTGCATAACTCAACCACAGAGCTTCCTCCAGCCAGCCAGAGGATTGCTTCGGCGCCAAATTGCTTGCTCATCCCGAGAGCTTGACCTTCCCTTGCTCTCTGGGACACCTGCCTGACTGCACTGTGGTCACGGGAACCCTCCTCACCAGAACCCCACAGAACTCTTATGAGCCTTCCAGCCTCCCAACCCATTTTCCCACCTTCAACAAATAAAGCATTCACTTTTTTTCCCAAGTTCTGGGACCCTTCACAATACTATGCCATCCTGTATGCCAGTCCCCTGGCATTTTACCTGCCAGATGCTCTAATCTCCAAAACTGGGGAAACTAGAACTTTGATTCACTTCTAGCTTCCTTATACCTGTGAATTGCAATCATTTTTAAAGCACCATATTCTTTACATAGTCATGTTCACAGTAATTCCTGCCAGGAAGACTGCCATGTATTATGACAACACAACAAACTTTAACATTTCTATCTGTATTTGTGTCTGTTTTTTTCCTTCAACTTCTGAGTTTTCCTACAGGGAAATTCATTAGCACTGTTAAAATTAATTTCATACCTACCCACTTGAACGCATTAATCAGCTGATTAATTATAGTAACACAAGAGTGAAGGCTTTGCCAAAGAGTATTTTCTATAAAATGAAATCTTCTGTAGTCAAGAGGAAAGGTATGGAGGACTCTGGAAGCTGCAGTGGTAGTGCTCCAGTGCTGGTCATGAAGGCTGAGGAGCAGAGGGACAATGAAGAGGACACTCTAGCACCATAAGCAATTTCTAGAAGAAGAAAAGTCTGTGCCCTTTGCTATGACTTCAGGGATATTCCAAGCTACACCAATTTGAGACAATGCTCACTGAATTGGCTTCCTAATTCAAACACACATACAACAAACAGCCAATGTGGGATGTGGCACATGGGACTGATCTGAAGATCCAAGTCATTTTCAGATGATTAGGACCTCGACAGCATCTAACTGGAGAAGAAATTCCCCCTGCACTAGCCATTTTTCATTTTTTCAGCACCCACACCTCATTTCAACAGCAACTGCCCAAGTATCACATTTTTTCCTTCAAGCAAAAGTACAAGGATCTGTATTAATTTTGGTCCTTCTTCATATTTGGAGAAGCCCTTAGTTTTGCCTCATTCTGGAGTCTTCCTCCTTCTTATAACTTTCATCTGCTTTTCTTCATGACATTTTAATATGTTGGTTGATTACTAGTCATTCTACACTACTCCTACTTTCTTTGCTGCTGTCTTTATACTTGCTTGTTACCACTATGACTTCGGTCACTCTGATCTCTTCCTTTCTAGAGCTAGGTCTGTCTCCTTCCTTTGACACACAAGTGGAACCAACCATAAAGTCACCCAGCCTTGGGTCTTCTTTAGGCTTTAAAATAGCTAAGAGTTCAGTAGGCTGTTTCACGATTTTTCTTGGCACTGAAATCCACCTCACAGACATTGGCCATGACTTTTTCCCTCAGCTATGCTTTCCTTGTGGACTCCAGTGAACCTGCTCACGCAGGGAAGCTTAACACACATGGAAGCACTCAGAAGAGCAGGAGGTGACTCAGGGTTATGAACTTGGCTCTGGGTTCTCTTGTCCTTGCCTTACACTTTTTTCCCTGGATAACATCTTCCCCATAGCCACACGATTTGCATCCTCCTTTGCAGATTTCCAAACATGCCAGGGAGCACTGCTGCCTGCAGTGGCACTTGTTGAAATCTCAGTTCCTGTATAAAGGCTGTACACATATTCTGGGTGTATGAGTGTCCCCTGAAGCCAGCATGGTTTGGGCAGAGGTTCAGATGGACAGATCCAACAGGACAGCAGTCACTTGCCATGATCCATAGTGGTGGGAAGAAGTTAAATCTGTAGTTTTTCCAGTAAGTGAGCTGTCTTCTTGGCCAGGCAGCCATACTCATACCATACTCCTTCTCCTTGGAATCCTCCACTTTTCCAATGCCCACTAGTCACTGAGGGCTAACTAGGGCAGGATGGATTTAAATTCATGCCAATGAGACTTTATCCATGGACTTTATCTGGGAAAACTATCTCCAGTCCTTCAGCCTCTGCAGCATTTCAACTGCGATCAAAATACAAAACTGAAGCTTCATTGACACTGTTTTAAAGGGTGCTCTCAGCCCATTCTCCAGATTACATTTGGTCTTCCTCCAAACAGCAAAGCTGACAGAGCAGAGGATCATCTCGGGAGCACCCAGAAGCCAAACATGTCTGGTGACCTAATAACATTTTGGATGTCTTAATATGCCCTTGAATAACTGGAGCAAACTAGAGGATAGGAGAGAAACAGGAGAGAAGCACATGCTGGAGCATCCCTCAATGTAGACTTAAACCAAATGCCAGTCCTTGAGAGAATCTCTCCCTGTGATATGCAATTTTTAAAATTACTGACATCTTGATGGTTTCCCGATGATACAATATATTTCAAAAGGAGCACTGATGGTCTTTGCTTTCCCTTGCTCTCTTATAACTATAGTCTGCCACTCCTGAACTGCAAGGTTTGGAGCTTGACCTGCTCTGCCATGACTGGTACCACTCTGCAGATGAGTGATGGTACCACTCTCTGATGAGCCATGCTGGGCTCGTCCCCCATGCCCAGAGCTGATGGAATCTCCAGGGATCATTTCACCCAAGCTCATCTCCCAGAACAGCACAAGTGCATTGCTCAGTTCCTAACCATGCCAGCCACTGTTCCAGAAAAGCCTTTCTACTTGGCACTGGAGGGCTTCCTCACAATCCCCCAAGGGTTAGCCTTAGATGACTAAATCTCCTCCCACAGTCTATGCTTTCCTTGTCCTGACTTTCCCTGCTAGTCCTGACCAGTGAGGAGCTCCTTGTGTAGGGGAGGGATAAGTGGCACACTTCACTGTGGGGACACATGAAACACGTGTTGTTACGAGCACCTGCAATGGGTCCAAGATGGCTTTCCAATGAGAGATTTTCTGTATCCTCTTCTTGTCAAAAATCAGAGTAGGATAGATGAGAAATACAGGATTGAAAGGAACAAATCAGGACATTATTGTCCACACCTTGGATATGAGAAATCAAAAAAGGCCCAGATTCTTGTCTTTAAAAAGAAAGCAACAACTTGCTCTGGCAACTACTGGTCTCATCTTCCTGGCACCAACCCCTGCAAATGTGATGCCATCTGATGTTTTAAAACAGAAATTGAAATAATGTCTCTCAGGTGTTGCTTTTGCAGCCCTTAGAGATGGATGGGGCAGTGCCAAAAACATTTAGGTCAAAAAAACCAGGTTCAGATTATACTGAAGAGCAGAAAAAAAGTGCAGAAGAAAATAAATTCTGCAGGGAACAAGGCCCAACACTACCTCATTTCTGAGTCCAGTTCCCACCAGATTTGGGATCTTCTGTTTACAAACTCCATCCCAGCCAAAAATTTCACTGCTCTGGTAGGGAAGATGCTGTTACAAGGAGATAAATCTCCTGGGTACCTGAAATATTCTCTGTGATCCTGTGAGAAAGTGAGTGATTTGATGGACACAGATACTGGTGGGAGCTGATGGAGACCCTCCTGTCTCAGTGTTATATTTCTGCAATAAAAATCCGTGTCTCTGCCTTTGCCCAGGACACTGCAGGAGCCCGGCTGCACCGGCAAAGCCCGGGGATTAATCAGCTGCTGCAGCAAACCCCAGAGGTGTCCACAGTGTGTTTAACACATATTTCCTAATCATCACCAGTGAAAAAGAGGGGAATCCCAGGGGGATGCTTGGGAGGGCTCATTAAAGCTAATCACTCGAATGTGAATAGAAAAAAAAAGTCAGTAGCTGAGGGCAAAGCTGCAGCCCAGCTCCTTAGAGCCACTGAGGAGAGTGCCCTTCATAACAGGGGTGTTGCACAAGGGCCATGGCTGCTATTGGCAAGGCAGCAGCTGCCACCAACACATATGCCATGTGTGGTGGCACTTCCGACACTGTCTCTTGCCCACTCCTCAGACATATCAAAAAACCCAGCTCAATCCACTGAGGAAATAGGATACCCCTCAGTGGGACCCCATGGTTGAGCACACAGAGGAAATCCAACCCATGCCAAGCCTCCACATTTTACAGACTTCCCACAATCTTCCACACTTTTCTGCACTAGGTATGTGTGGAAAGGATGGGAGGTCCCTGGATCTGCATGGAGTTGATCACTTCTGCATTCCCTACAGCATCAGCCAAGATATCTCAGATTTATTTCTTTGAGTCCTTCATGGTTTCATTACATATTGCTCTAAAGATCAATTATCCATCCCATGAAAGATTCAGTGGCATTCTGAGAGAATTCCTGTAAATAGCACGTCACATCCATTATGCTCATAAGCATTTTAACCATAATTCCAAATTGAACATACTGTATGCATGTATATCTCTACTGTCTCTTTTCCAGGTTACAATTATATCTATCCTGACAGGAAAAATATGGAGGTAACTTGCTGCCCCCTAAAAATTACTACTCCTAATATCAAACGATCTTTTTTATATTTTTTAGTATTATTTATTGAATTAGGTGTTCAAGTCTTGGCTAGATTAACCTGGTGGAAGGTCTTCTGTCCATGGCAGGGGGTTGGAGCTAAGATGATCTTTAAGGTCCTTTCAACCCAAATCATTCTACAATTCTATAATTAGGTCTTTATTATATTATTATAGTTTTGATGGCTAGATCATGATACGCTGGCCCACTTCAGAAAGGTTAGAGGGCTTGGGGGTGACTGACTGATGCTCACTTTAGGGATGTGCAACAGGACCAGCATTCCATTGAGCCATGATCCCAAAGCAGGATTTGAGCACACAGGAGTAAAATACGGTAGTGCTACAATAATTTGTAGTGCTGATGTCTGGGACTGAGTTGGCTTCTTGACCTGTCAGAACTCAGGTTCTGTGAATTTTGAGAAGAACTAGGAAGCCCCTGCCTGGTGGCAAAGGAGCATGGTCTGGAAAAAAATAACCATCATACAAAACAAGGCCCAGGGAGCCTGATGTATTGACAAGAGAGAACTAGGCTCCCCTGTGGAACATCAAACTTTAGGTAATTAACCAAAGATCTAAAATGTCTGTGCTAATACAATATGACATAAATAAGCACAAACCAATTTATTTCCCTGGGTATTTCCCCAACAAAACTGCATGACATTTTAATCAACAGTTTGCACTTCAGTTGCAGCAGCACCTTGGCAGCAAATAAGCCATATATATCCACAGCCCTGCAAGCATGGCCACAGCAAATGCCAAATCCCAGCACTGCCATCCTTTGCTTTTATTCAGTGCAAGTTTAATTTAGGTTGTATTGTTCCTGCATCCGCCCTCCAGGACAGAAGTGCATGTTCCTTTGCACTTTGGCTGAGAGCAAAGACATGTATTATTCCCATCTCCATGCAGTGTTTAGGCAGTGAATTCCTGTTAACTGAGGTTAACAGAAGTTGTGCATGTGAATCCCTCTGCAGCTTTATGAAGGAGAGGAACAATTTGATAGGTGCCTGGAGCCTTCAGGATGAGTTAAGGAGGACACCAGCAGTTCAGGAGAACCTGAAGAAGACAGCAGCAGCTAAGCCAGTGAGAAATGTGCAGTGCACATAGCTACAAGGATGCTTGGTGTGTAAGTAATTTGAGGTTAATCACTGCCATTTCTGCTGTTGGGATATGATGCAGTATCACAAAAGATCCTTTAAAAACAAGGAGATATATGAAAAGGGAAGCAGGTATTTAAATACCCTATTCCCTGTGTTACCATTTGTCATATCACTTCTGATTTTCATGTGCTGCTTAAGGGTTAAATAAGTTGTGGGCCCCATAAGAAGAGACAGCATTTCTTGTTTCTGATCAAGGTTTTGTTGGGGTATCTCCAGAGGCAATGGCACATAGCCTCAAGCTGGTAATGTGCTAATGAAGATACACAAAAAGAAAAAAAAAAAAAAGTAATCAAAAGACTCTGGGACTAAAGGGAATGAAGTAAGGTTTCAGCAGTACTGTGCAGCACCAAATACCTAGTCAGGAGAAATAAAGAAAGTAGTTTTCTTAATAAGGAAGTAGAAAAACCCACAAAACCCATGCCCCTTTATCTTGGTGTGGCACTGAAGAATAAAAGCTCAACCATTTTTGGTGCCTCCTCCCCACAAGGAATAGATAATCTTTAGATAATCACAGGGTATCCCAGTTTAAAATAATAGAAAGAGAGGTGGAAACTGCATAAGGATTAGTGCAGACAATGCGAAAATATGCTCTTAAGCAAAATCTCCAGGGTTTGTTTTGTTATTTGAGGTTCTTTCTGTGCTGAGTTCCATTATTTCCAAATCTGCATTTTTAACTTTCTTAGCAGCCTTTTAACACGTAAAGGGAACCTACAAAAACTCTGTAGAGGGACTTTTGACAAAATCATGCAGTGATAGGATGAGTGGGAATGGCTTTAAGTTGAAAGAGAGTAGGTTTAGATAAGATATTAGGAAGAATTATTACTGTGAGGGTAGTAAGACACTGGCACAGGTTGCTCAGAGAAGCTGTGGATACCCCATCCCTGACAGTGTTCAAAGCCAGGCTGGATGGGGCTTTGAACAACCTGATCTGGTGGAAGGTGTGCCTGCCCATCGTAGGGGGCCTGGAAATATTTATTATTTTATCATCCCTTCCAGTCCAGGCCATTCTGTGATTCTATGATGATAACCTTGAATCTTGACAGAGACAACATGTTCCTCATTCCAGATGTGTCACATCTCAAAGCAGAGCCCTGCAATGCTCTGCCTGCGGCCCAGCTCCACGCTGGGCTGCTGGTATCCCCAGCTGCTTAGGCAGCAAATATTTGACAGCAAATATTCACAGGGCTTGCGTTAAGCAGAAATGTCTTCTAAGGACTGTTAGTATCTGGCCAGGTTCCCTGGGTGAAGCTGAGTACTAGAAAACACATGTAATCCCTAAAGACTTTGTAAAGATGGTGTAATCAGAACAGAATAAATGCTTTGTGTCAGTAAATGAAAGTCATAATTTCTCTTAGAAAAGCAAGATTGGATTAGCTCTGGGGATGAGCTGGTACAGAGATGTAAACAGGTCAGAGAGAGGGCTGAGTGTTTCTTTGGATGCCATCTGCTCAACAGGTGGTGTCTGCCCAGGCAAGGACTTGAATTTTTTCTTACAATCAGATAGCTGTTGTGTTCATAGGAGAAAAAAACAGCAGTAAACACAAAGGGGATAGTCAAAGGCAGTGTCCCAAGTGAGTTTGCAGAGTATATTTGGGAAGAGCATATTTACAGTAGTCCAGCAAAAAATGCTGAGAAAAAATGCTGTTTGTAAACCAAATAAAGAAAAGTACATTTGCCTGGCCAGTTGACCTGCAGTACAACTTTGCAGCAAGGGTTGATCAGAAATGAAACTGGTGATGATCCAGAGAATGACAACCTCTGGCAAGCACACAAAGTCAAAAGTAGAGCCTGGTGTCCAGCTGTAGCTAGGAAATCTCTCTAGCATGTGGTGAAGTTGTGCTTCACACAGCTGTGCCTTGAGACTCCCAATAATACCTGGGACATGAGGCAACCCTGACAGTGAGGTATGAAATTTAAATAGACCTAAGTGTATATTGCTTCATTATTCAGTATCTGATGCAGTGGAAAGTTTTTGGATAAATGGCTTCTGGGAAACTTGTTTCAGTCTGCAGCTGATCTTGCAAGTGTTCTACAATTTTGTTCAGGTTTTTGGTTTCTATTTCAAGTCTTTTGCTGGTTAATGAAACAAGGAGAGGCCTCCATAGAGGCTCTTACATCACATGAAGGGGAAGAGTCAAAGAAAAAAGGAATGCACTTATGGAGCTGTGAAGGCTGGGCAGCAGAAGCAAAATAATTCATTTTAGGAGCATACTAGGATGAAGAGAAACAGCCCTGGAATTAGAAATAAATTTAAAGACAAACCCAATTTGGATATTTACTATATCCAAAATGGATAAACACTGAAATCCAGTGAATTTAATATGGGATGCCTGTGTGTTTGCAGGCAGTGGAGCCTGGAGGTTCCTGAAGGGTACTTGGGAAGTCTGACACAGGCATTGAGGCATCAACTGATCTTGCAGCAGGTAGAGCTGGGGAGGATGTTAATTGGAGTAGCCACGGTTTGCAGTCCCACAAATAAATATAAACCAGCATCAGTGTCAGTTTACGCTCATATAATGGTTCCTAAAAATTCAGCAGCTCAGGAAGAGTTGTATTTTGGTTTGGGTGGCTTTTCTGTGGGGGAACTGCCCTTAGGATACAGCCATCCTAACCAGTGCAAAGACAAAGCCCTCAGGTAAAAAACACCCAGAGGACATAGCTGGAAGGGTGGGGAGGTCTAGGAGACAAGGGAGAGCCAATCCTAATTAGAATGCAAGTAATCACTCTCTTGAAAACATGCATACATTAAGCAAAACCATTGTTCTACTCCCCTCACACCTGTACCTTTTGTACTTCTGTAAAGCCAAATCTGTACATTTAAGATGGGAAAGTAAACAAAGTTTTGTTTGTCCAAGAAGTGAAATGGGAGGTGGGGAATGCATTGGCAACATTTCACAAGACAACAAGAATATAAATTGCACACTGCAGGTCTTACTGAAGGGCAGGGGGTAGTAAGTGAAGATCTAAATGTTAAACTTGTGGGTAATCCAGATTCCCACTGAAATTGCAACCTGAAGTAGTTGCACATCCCAGTAAACTCAGATCCACCAGAACAACGGAGCAGGAAGGAAATAATGGATAAAAGAGCAACCCTGAATCACCTCTGAGGCAGGCAAGGAGCTGCACAGGCCCCTGGAGTGAGTCAGGGAAAGGGAAAAGCAGTCTTGTTTATCTATGGATCACAGCCCTGTCTGCAACCCTTTCACTGCTCCTGCTTGGAGTATGGCATTGGGAGCACTGGCAAAACCAGAACATGCCACCTTTAAATTGTGAAATCACCTTTAAATACTTAAATATAGATAAAGATTAAGTACAGATCTAAAGACAGTAGAGCAGAACTCACCTCTGACTTTTCCTGCTGCGTGAGTCTCAGGTTCTCAGGTAGGTTTTCCTCCTCACCTCTACACCACCTTACACGTGTGCAAGAACCTAATCCTGCTCCTCCTGCAGCCAGTGCTGAGCACATGCAGACATTTATGGGTCCCAGACTGGAGCCATGAGTGTAAGGGGCTGGACAGCTACCCAGACTAAACATTGCCAATCTAACTGTGTGCAAGGTGAGTGCAGAGTGTCCCTCTGACACAGCCTGGTCACAACCCAGGGATCTGGCTTCTCTGATGGAGATGAACTGTGCCCAGCGAAACTGTGAGCTTTATTTCCTGGCTGATTTGAAGAGAGCTACACTGTCACCAAACTGCATCATTAACTGTGATACCAGCAAATTAGCCTACATCTTTGTTTCCTTCCTTCCAGTGATTTTTGTTTTGCTTAAACCTGCAATAGTGACTTTCAGTAATGCAAAACTGTGTGTAGATCATGAATAAGCTAACACCTAGAACCAAAGCTAAAGTGCAGTAAATCACACATTTGACTAAATAGAGATCCACGGGGAGCTTTTATCACTAAGAAAAAGAAGCCATCCACTGAAAAGGAAGTAAACAGTTACTTCAGTACTGTGAATTGCAGTGTTCCCTTCCTCTGATGCTTTGCAACCAAGTTAATGCTGAGAAATAGAGTGCCTCTTATTACCAGTAATATGGCCTTAACTTTTGCTTCCAATGTTGTTTTTGAAGTAGTTCAATATTTGCAGACTTAGGTATCACTGCAAGTTTGCTTTAGCTAAAACAAAAAGTTCCTTCTCCCATGGCCTCATTTAGCAAAATCTTCTGGCTTTCATGAGACTTCCTTGGCAGTGTCAGGATACCTGAATAATCATGGGCAGAGAGAGAAGAGCAATGCTTTGTGGTGGAAATTCTCCTTCAATACATGCTAAAGTGTCTTAGTCCTGGGATGAGAATCAAAATAGAGCCAGATATGAGGAAATATTAGACGACTATTATATTAGGTGAGCAAGGATTTGTGGGGGAAGGGGTGATTTTTCTCAGTAGTGCAGAAGATACTTTGGAAGTGATTCCTCTAGGAAAAACTTCGCAAAGTCTTTGGGCACCCACGAGTTGACTTTGCAGTGTGCCACATACTGGCTTAATGAAACAAAAATAACTATGCTAAGAAAAGACTGTTCAGGAGAAACCCAACGCTGTGATTTCTATATAAGGGTCTTAAACAAGAGGTGCAAATGCTTCATCTGAGTCTCATACCCTCCAGTTTTAAAGGCAGTGACACCATTTATCATTTAGCACACACAGGCCAGAAAACAACTCGCTAATTGGCACATCTACCACTCTGAGAGAGAGCACATCTCCTCCAGAGACAGTTCCAATGCAAACCCTTGCATGATGGAGGCCTGTGTTTCATGTCTTCATTGTTAAATTAAAATGCAATTGTCAATAATGATGAGAGGGACAACTCAGAGCACCTTTCACAGAGAAGGAGAAGCCCAGCTCTCCCTTCAGAAGTTTACAGAGAGAGAAGAGGGGCCTGGATCCAAAGCCAGTAAAATGAATGTGTGCTTTCCCACCCACTTCAGAGAGCTTTACCAAGGCTACACTGCAGTGATCCCAGCTTGCTCTAGCTTTGTGTGCTGTTGACACACTGGGGCTGGCGCTACAAACAGAAAACTCTGACACCAGGTACGTTATTGAGAAATAACATTCACAGATAGAGTAATAATCCAGTATGCAAAAGGGAAAACAAAAAAAAAAAAAACAAAAAAAAAAAAGGAAAAAAAATTAAAAAGAAAGGCTGGAATCTGGGCTTCTATGCAAGTTTTTACATTCTTCTCTTAGGAGAAGAAAGTAAGAAATTGTCCTACCTGGCTGTTCTGTTTTGTGTTCAACTTGGAGCTGTTTGCCACGACGAACAGATTTTGTGGTTTTGTTTTCAGCACCATGCAGAGAGCTGCAGGTTGTTTCAAGCTCCCTGGATGGTTCCCCCCCTACACACCAGGCTTCTCCCGGGCTGGGAGGTGAGGCTGGCGAGGGAACACCACGCTTCCCAGAGCCCCAGCACTCGGGCACGCCGATCCAGGAGCTGCAGGATGTCCCGGTGCGAAGGGAAAGGCAAAGTTCCCGGCGCTGTGGGTGGAACGTGGCACCGAGCAGCACTGAGCAAATAAAAACCGAGCGATCCTTGGACTCGGGTGTGACACCAGGTATTACACAGGTTTATACACCTTAGGCAGGACTCTGGGCTTCACCTAAGAGAAGTGCAGCCCAAAATCCTGGTGGTGCACCCTTCTTGCAGCTAAAGCCACAGCAAACCTCGAGCTCAACTTCTGGCAGTCAGATTTTTTGTCTTCTTGGGCAGCACTCGGAGAATTTCAGCCACAAAATGTATTCTTCCTTCCAGGTCAGACATTTCACTGCCTCCCGTAAGGACCTATAAAACGCACGCAGCTTCTGTGGGATAGTTGCTTGTTTGGGGAATTTATGGTGTCAAGTACTGCAAGATCCTGATCCATGTTTCTGGATTCCGTTGTTATGAGAAAAAAACATGTAGGTTCAGCTTTTGACACAGTTTTTTGATTCAGTGCCCTCTTCAAAGGGATTTACGAAGATAATTCTGAGATAGAGAAGAGACAGAACCAACCTAAAAAAGCCACCTAAGTACAACGGCGATAGGGTGCAATATGAAAACGTGCAATAAAATTAAATTGTCTAAGTAATGATGTTTATCTGCAACAACAGTATTGCATGCTTTCCTGCAGTTTGATAATGCAAGTTTCCAGTGCTAATTCACAAGCTTTGATTTGCTCCTCTAATGTCTTTTTGCCACCTGCTTTTAAGTTTAATGACACCTTCTGCCTGAAAAATTCCAAATTAGCATCAGGTTTAAATAGATAAAGATTTTTTTCAAAGAAACATTTCTTTTAGAAAAACGGTCTTCACAATATGCTAAATTATTGAATCAGAAACCTTTCTAAAAGGTAATTCACACCTCCTTAACCACCTTATCTGTTTGAGGGGTTTTTGTTCTGTCTGTTCTTGGTTAATGAAAAGAAATTCATCAGTACTACTGTTCCCTGCAGCCTTTTTCAAACTAAATCTATTCTTTGGCTTTCAGAGCAGCAGATGGGATTGCAAACATAGCAGTGAAAGCTTACAATTTTATTTAAAGATCTCCCAGTAGATAATGGGCCATGATTATGACTAATAGGGTCATGTGGACACGACCCAAAGAGGGAAGGATAACAGCCCAAGCAACACTGAAATGAGACTCAAATCCCCTCTCACATCTGTGACAGATCCTGGATGAATCAATAAATGCTGCTGTGCTTCTCTTTCCTTATTCATAAAAGAGAATAATAATTCTTCACTTCATCAAGAGACCGAGTAGGAGACAGTGCCAACTACAAGGTATTATGAGACACACCAGTGTCTCAGAACACGAAAATTTCTAAGTCTCTTTTATGTTACAAAGGCAGAGGCTGTCCCAAAGCCCTGTTAAACACATTTTCTCCCTCCCCTAAAATGGAAATATTCACATTTCTGTGAGCACAAATGAATATCCTCTTTTTCTGTTGACTTTCCAGTTATTATATTGGTTCATGATACTATTATTGAAACAGAAGGTCTTCTTAGGGGAAAAGGAGCAACAGAGTGCACTGGAAATATGACAGCCTCTCCTGTTAGCATTTTGCCTCCAAGCACTATAGCTATGAGTCAGTCAGCTGATAGGAAGACTTTTACATAGCATTCAGAATTAGTCTTGGAGGATACACGAATTTACAATTCTTTCCTGTCTTTGCTGTGTTGGTCACTAAAGTAAAAATAACTTCAAATTAACAATGGTTAACAATTTGGAGCAGAGAGTACAGCTTTAGATTAATGTTTTTGTAGCATGAGAACTCCTTTCGTTTGGAGTTAAAAAGCTACTGTTTAAGAATGATGCAATTTTTAAGGGAAAAAGAAAGACATGCTGCTGCCTGATAAAAAGCTGTGTTGCAAGAACTGCTTACATGATCTGCTCTTCCCTTACTGATCCTCAGCACTTCTCCAGAAGATTTCTTTCAGAGCTGTTATTTCAAAAATTGTTGTCCCCTTGGCAAAACACAACAGTTTTGGGAGTATTTCTGCTTTCTCCCATCTTATGCCCTGTGGGTCGCACCAATAATCCCTTTTTCTCATGGTCTGTGAATTCAGGTTTGTTCAGAGCTGCTGTGGGAGTTTCTTCACTCTCAGTTTCTGCCCTAGAAATACCCTGCTGTGCTGTGGCTTCCTCCTGGAGCTGTCATGTGCTGAGAAAGAGAAATGGCAATGGACAGACCTCTCGTGATTTCTAATGGACACTCATCCTGCCAGCAATAAGCACACCAGACATCCTGGGATAAGAAGGTTTAGAATGACCCTGTGACAGGGAGTTATATCTTAGCTAGCCAGGAGTTTTGCAACTCTTTAAAATTTTTGTGGTGAACTATGTTTAATTAGTTAAGGAGTGTTTGGCCATGATTTTAGCTGGTTTTGATTTAAATCTATGTAGGCTGAGTGTCGGTAGAAAACCCTGAGAAATTACCTCACTGCACCTGCAGAAAGGAACTCCATGGATCCATACCCCTTGGAGAACTTAATCAATAGCTGAAGAACAAAATTCAATAAAGAATTGTTTAATGGCTATCATATAAATAGAGATTAATTAAATGTCATATAGCAAGAAAGATATCTAGAGGAAGTTAAGGAGTCAAAGGTCTATACACCCCAGAAAACTTGATTAATACATTGCAGGTGCAGTAAGGGACCCACTTAATAGACTTGTACACCTCAGAAAACTTAATCAATGGTAATGGTCTAACCAGGACAGGAAATTTAATAAAGCACTGTTTAGCTGGATAAAACTTGGGTTATTCATTAAACAAAGATAGATGAGATATTCTGGTAGTAATTAAAAGAAACTAAATGCCTATACCATGATGCAATAAATTGGGCAGACTTTTGGGAGTGTCTGTAAAAAAATCTAGGGTGTTATAGTGTACATACATGTTTGAAAAGTTTCTTTGTTTCTTTGAATGTGCCTATGGTGAATAAATTCCCAATAGGTTCCCAATTTTGAGTCAAAATTGTTATTAGGAATGTTTGTCTAACAGCTTTTTGCTGTTAGACGTAAAACTTTTTATTTCAACTGACACATGAAGCAGCAGGTAGCTGGATTTGGTCCTTCTGCATATCCAAAAGGAAGGATAAAATCTAATGGAAGAACAGGTCCTGAAACACAGATGCATTCATCAACCACACATTTTCATTCAACATTTTGGGACTATCCCAGCTTCCTTCTCTAGGTCTTGCCATACAGGCCACAAAGACCATACAGGTCATCAGATATACATAACTCAAGAATGTGTACTGGTTGGGTGTGTGGAGAAATGGACACTTTGATTTACGGACACCAAACCTCAGGCTGGTTTGGCACAGAACCTCTTGCAAACAAAGAGAAGTTCCTATAAACCATCAGGACAGTTTCATGGCACATCCACTTTAACTCAGAACCCACCCCCAGAAGCTCCTGTTTTTCCCCATCTGCAAACTGGAAGCTGATTTGGCGGGGGGGGGAAGAAAAAAAGTGCATTTTTATTGGGTTGTTTCCCTTACTGTATTCACTTAAACACCAGGAAATTATCTCACAGGAATTAAAGGGTGTTGCCCTGGGAAGGTGGCCTAGCTGGCAGCCCAGCTGAGGTGCCTTTACACCAATGCACACACCCTGGGCAACCAACAGAAGGAGGTGAAAGCCAGTGTGGTGTTAGAAAACTATGACCTTGTTGCCATCACTGGAACTTGGTGGGACAAATCCCATTGCTGGGGTGGACTATGGGTGGCTACAGGCTGTTCAGAAAGGACAGGAAAAAGAGGCAGAGGGGTTGCCCTCTGCATCAAGAGGTGGACTGAGGGTAAAGAGCTCCCTTTGAAGAACAGTCATGAGCAAGTGGAAAGCCTGTGGACAGGAATCAGAGACCAAGGAAACAAATGGAACTTTGTGGGTGATGTTTGCTACAGGCCCTGATCAAGGGGAGCCTGATGCTAAAGGTTTCTTACCCCAGCTACAGGAGGTATCACATTTTGTTCATGCTGGGGGACTTCAATCTCCCCAACATCTGCTGGGAAAGGAGCACAGGGAGCTGTGGGCAATCCAGGAAACTCCTGGAATGGAGGATAACTTCTTGAGCCTGGTAATAGACAGCCCTATCAGAGGGGATGTGATAGTGGATCTGTTGGTCTCCAGTACCAAAAGTTAACTGGGCACATCAAGACTGGAGGGAGCCTGGGCCACAATGACCATGCACTGATGGAGTTTTAGTCCTCAGGGATGTGGTCAGGTAAAGAGTAAAGTTAGGCTCTTGAGCTTTAGGAAAGCACAGTTCCAGCTTTTCAGGGAGATCCCCTGGGACAATGCCCAGAGGGACAAAGTATTGGAACAGAGCTCTGTCTGAGCTTTGAGGACATCTCCCATAAAGCACAAGAACTAGGAATCACCAGGAGCATGAAGTCAGGCAAGGAAGGAAAGAGACCAGCATTGAGTTGAGAATTGCTGGTCAAACTAAAGGGAAAGCAAATGTCCAGGCAGCAGAAACTCAGCAATGAGGTGGGGAGAGTATGGAGACAAAGTAGGGTTTTGCTATGATGAGGTAAGGAAAGCCAAGGCAAAGCTGGGACTGAACATGGCAAGGCACACAAAGAAAAGCAGGAAGAGCTTCTATGGGCATGTTTCCTTTTCCAGAAAAGGAAAGTTTCTGGAAAAGAAAAGGGTGCAAACCCCCTGGTGTTCCATGTCCCCCCTTGACCTAGACAAGCTTGAGGGTTGGGTCCATGGGAACATCATAAGGTTTAATAAATCCAAGTGCAAGGTTCTGCATCTGGGTCAGATTAACCCCCAGTATCAGCACAGGCTGGGCATGAACAGCCCCAGAGCAGCCCTGCCCAGAAGGACTTGGGGGTGCTGTGGGTGAGAGGCTGGACATGCCCTGGCCATGGCACTCCCAGCCCAGAGAGCCAAACGTGTCCTGGGCTGCATCCAGAGCCCAGTGGGCAGCAGGACAGGGAGGGGATTCTGCCCCTCTGCTCTGCTCTGCTGAGACCCACCTGGAGCACGGCATCCAGAGCTGGGGTCCTGCACAGGAGGGACAGGGACCTGCTGGAGTGAGCCCAGAGGAGGGACACAAAGATGATCAGAGGGGTGGAGGGTCTCTGCTGTGGAGACAGGCTGAGAGAGTGGGAGTTGCTCAGCCTGGAAAAGGGAAGGCTTCAGGGTAACCTAATCAAGGCCTTCCAGTACATGAAGGGAGCCAACAAAGATGGAGAGACTTTTTGCAAGGGCATGTAGTAACAAAGGGGAATGGCTTCAAACTGAAAGAGAGTATGCTTATATTAGATATTAGGAAAAAATTATTTACTGAGGATGGTGAGGCACTGGCACAGGTTGCCCAGAGAAGCTGTGACTGCCCCATCCCCCAGGCTGGATGGGGCTCTGAGCAACCTGGGCTAGTGAAAGGTGCTCCTGCCCATGACAGGGGAATTGGAACAGGATGATCTTTAAGATTCCTTTCAACCCAAACCAGTCCATGAATCTGTGATCTGACTCACTGGCATTAAAGCACAGTGTACTGACAACTGGTGATCTCTGGTTATGTCTGCTTGAAGTTATTGTCAGACAAATCAGACACAAAGGCTTTCAAATTTTCTTTCTTTTTCTTTTTTTGAACATATCTTTTCAGCCACTAAGTTCAAAGCAGGGTCTCACAAAAGCTTGCACCATCACAATCCATGTCAGATGAACATGGTGCTGGGGTTAGGCAGAGGTTAACTCCTTAAACCAGCATTATGACTGAAACCAGTGTGTCATAGGAGTGTGCCTTCATACGTCAGAAATTACAGCAACAGAAATCTCCCAGTGTTGCCTACAACACAGAGAGTGGATGCTATTGAAATGAGGGAAGAACAAAATGTCTGCTGTTTAATATTCAACCTGACCATTTACTGAGAACACTAATCTATGAAGAATACTTGCAATAAGGCAGCATTAATGTGCCTTCAAAGACATGACTTAAATCTCTGGAGGGAACTCCCATGTATATTCAGGACAGATACACAAACTCACTTGCAGAATTTAGAATTCTCCTACTGAGAAAATATGTCAGCAGATGCTTCCTGACATTTAATGCTAAACATGTTATAATGGGGCTATAAACAGCCTTTCACTCTGAAACATGTGAAGGAATAGCATAAGACCCTGGGGAGGGACAGCTCTGTAGAAATGGGTTTGTTGTTCCTGATTAGGATTCAGACAGCCCTCTGTGGTGTTGTTAGTACTGGTTTGATTTGTTCTGAGGCATGTTGGATGTTTGTTGCACAAACAGACTCCCTGATGCTTTCATCATGATGGAAAATTAAAAATAAGAGGTGTTAAGTAAAGAACGGGTGCCACAATCCGAGTCTAAAAGCAGCACATGGTCATGTAGTCACTACAACCCACTGCTGTCATGAGAACCTCTGACCAAGGTTTCCATTTTAACTTTTGCTATAGTGTGGTTGTCACCCTCCTGTGAATTTCAAGAAGATTCATGTTCCTACTTCCCTTTGGCTGCTGTGAAAAGTCTCAGTTTCCCAGCAGTTTCTGAGAATACCAGTGACACAACCTTCAAAGCAGCAACTTCTAAGGCTTCCGGAAAAACTGAGATTTTTTCAGTCATGGCTGAACAGAAACAGAAATCTTTAGGCTCTCTGACCAGCAGTCAAATGTAGAGAACATTACAAGAAAAGGACATGAAAAGTCATGAGAGGCATCTGGATAAAACAGCAGCTAGAGAACAGTACCAGAATAAAATCTGGCCCCAATAAAGGTGAAACATAACCTCAGGTAGGGGTCAACAGCCTGTTCAGAGCTGATTTTGTTAGAAACAAATCAAGTCTTGTGCAAGGTTTCTGCTTGGGTTCATCTCACTTTTTCTATGATTGGAATTATCATTAACATGATCCACAATTAACATCATCAATGTGGTTCACAGGTAACATCATTAATGTCACAGGACTTTGAATTTACTGCAGGATCATAAATTATAATTTGACCCTACGTGTCTAACAGTGCAAACAAGCAAAAGATCACAACACATGTTAAGCTTGAAATTGTTTAACGTACGTGAACTCCTACAATGAAAACATTTAAAATATTATTGCAAGTGATGGCTGACATATGTCTGGCATCATCCACCCTGAGTTGTTCAGGGAACTCTGAAACATCACAATATACTTTTATTTAACATATCCCATATGCAATCACAGCAGTGTTCATAAAGAACAACATAGTGCATACAGTTTTAATTCCCCACGGAAGCAGACTCAAGCATACCAATACCCATTATGGAAGGAAAGAAATTTTGGTGAAGGACTTCTAGAAGCTTAGTGGCTAACATGTTTGTAATAAAACAATAAAGTTAAAACACTTTCTCAGCATGACAGGTGAAGCAAAGTACATGAGACTCAGTTTCCCTTTTTGGAATGAATTACTAAGGGCCATTTTCTGTCCCAGCTCAAGCCAGAAATGAAGCTGACATACTATGTGCTAACTGAGGATTGGCCAAAGGTTTTGTATTTTCCAGGCCAAGTGGCTGTTTCCAGCCTTCAGTGTTAGGCAGTCAGTGCCAAGGGCCCTCAGTGAAACTGACCTGCAGCATCCACCATATGAGAATACATCCCACTGCTCAAAGTTCCCAAATTTACTTTATTGTAAACCTCATGTAGATTTTGGCTTTTCATTATTTGATATGTCCCAAGAGGTGCTTGAAGATGCCAAGGTTCTGGAATAGTTTTTGGGAGGAAAAACTAGGCAGGAATTATATTTTTCTAAGACTTTTCACATATCCCCATGTTCTGAGCATGTGAAGAGCTTTCCATCTCCTCCCAGGACAATTTGAGTTAAGGCAATATCACAGACATACCTAGAAGCTTCTGTTTAACCCAGCAATATTATTTTGGCTTTTGAAAAATGTCATCTGACAAATAAGAACAAGAGAAATAATTGCAACATTGATAAACCCAAGGAGATTTTAAATTGTCAGGGGAGTAAGTTAAACAATGATGTTACCTTTTTAGCATAATTTCCCCTTTCCCTACGTGTTTTTGGAGTGCCTGAGTATGTTCCTAGCATGCTGGGAATGTCAAATGTTGAGAGATGCAAATTCAAAACCACTGTGAAGATGTCTCTGATATTCCCCCAGCTACAGAAATAAACTTTTGGTTTAGGTTTGCAAAATCATCAAACTTCCTGCTCTCTCCCATCTCCTCTCACGAAAAGATAAATGCTCACTGTAATAGGTGCCCTACTTACCTAAGGCTTTGATCTCTCTCAGCTCCCTGCTTACAGATTTCTGGAGGAGCCCCAGTGTACGTGAATTTAGAGCTGCTGCGCTTTCCAAGAGAGCTGGTTTCAGCACTGCATCTGCAAGACTTCAAAGGAGAGGGGAAAGTTATTTTTCTACTTATCTCTCCAATTTCCCTCTCCTCTGCCTCTGGACACTGTCAGTCCTAGGAGATCACAGAATGGCTTGGCCTGGATATGACATTTTTCGGGACAGGCTCTATGATGAACTTCAACGAGCCATATCCAAGGAGAAATATTCTCATGAGATGCTTTGGGGTATATTTTAATTTCCTTGCAGGAATCAGAATGTGAAATACTACCACGAGATGTACTGCCCTTTGCTTCAGACACACAAACACACATTTATGTGTTATCTTTCACTTCTAAACAGCTGGACCAGTAGGCAAGCCTGTGACTAAGCAGTACTCTCCTGCAATCCCATGGGAAAGGTGCTTAGACCTTGGAAAAGTATGAACAATATTTTGAGGGCGTGGATTCCTGCCCCCTTATTTAAACTACAGTGACCAGTTCACAAAGATTATGTTTGTTGGTCACCTGGGAGCCTTTCCAGGTCTCCAGGCATAAATCATGGCTGCATACCAGCTCCTGCACTGCTGACTATTGCCCTTAGCTGTAATCACTCACCACCCTGACAAACTGTGAATACTTCATGCCTGGAAATGTTCAAGGCCAGGCTGGATGGGATTTTGGGCAAACCTGCTCTAGTGGAAGGTGTCCCTGTCCATGGCAGGGGGCTGGAACAAGATGGTCTTTAAGCCCCTTCCAACCCAAACCATTCTGTGATTCTGTGATGACAGAGCTGCCCTTCCAGTTGTGCCCTCAGTTCTGGTGGTTGATTTCATGCCCAGCATTCAACACAGGGATACATGGTGTGACTGCACAGCCTTTGGCACCACTGCAGGCTGTCAGGAAGAGCCAGAAAAGTCAGCTTGCCTGGCAGTGTGAAAATTACCCAAAGTTTGTATTATTCTTCTGTTGAAATAGCACTAAATGCTATTTTAACAATTATTATTTTACCAATGATTATATATATGTAGCAACATTAGAGTGTTTTTTTTTTCCCAGAAAATTGTGATTTCTCATTATTTTCATCATGTCTCAATGAGCCTTTGTTCCAAGTTCTTTATTAATGAACTCATTGTGGTGTGCTGGAGCAATGCCCCTGCCAGACCTAGGTCCAAAGAAAAGCAATACAATTGACCTGGCAGGGAGAAGCCTGTGGCTGGCTGGAGTGGCAGTGGGCCAGGAAACCACAGCACTCACAGGATCTCATCCCTGTTTGTCTGCACAGCTCTGGATTGGGCAGTACCGGCCTGCCCAGGGTAGGATCACGAGAGAGGCAGGCCCTTCAGTGGTGATGAAGGATGTGCTAGTCCTGCCTGAAGGCCCATGAGCAGGACAGGACTTGGGCAGGCTGGAGAAGCAGGCATGTGGGAATTCTGCTCATGCTCACATTGGACAAGAAAATTTATCCTCACCAAATACCTGGTGTCGGTGTTTCTAGTTCTGCAAAGTGGTCCATTGCATAATGGTGTTTGCATAATTGCACAACACCTGCTCCATGGAAATGACAAATCTGGGAGGTTATGGGGCCCCCAAAGGCTTCCTGGAGACCTGTGTGGTCTGTGTGAGAAATCCACCCAAATCAAATCCATTCTCCAAAAGTGACAAGTTATGAAGGAAATGAAACCAAAATTTCTGCTGTAGGAAGTTTTGCTTTCCAGATATGTAGACCATTGACCATTTTTTTTTTGTTTGCTTGTTTGGGAACACTCCAAAAAAAGGGGAAATGAAAGAATTTCTGCCTAGGTTTCCTACTCTGCAGAACTCTCTAGTCAGATCAGATGCTCTGAGGAACATGCTCTGGGTGTAGATGAGAAGCTGGTAAGAACCCAAACCACTAATTGATAAAAATACCTCATTTCTCAGAGGGCTGACCTGATCTTTACAGGCAGCAGGATTAATTGAGAGTCCTCCCACAGGTAAGGCCTTTTCATGGAGAGAGCTTTACCTGGGACAGTAAGGTAGCTTGTCTTCAGCTTGACATGAAGACAAGCTGGGTGGAAACCCCCTGCATCTCTGCTTGATCCCAAATCCATTAACCAGTATGATCCTGAGAATCTGAGTGAGATGGCCAAGCCTGGTTCCAGCTGGGATCAGAGGGAGGGAGCATGGCCAAGACATTGTGGAATTCAATACCTCCTCATGTCATTGCCAGGGATGGGGAAAAGGGACACTCATAGGAAGAAGGATGTTCCTTTCCAATCAGGAGGAAACCTTGGGTGGTGGGAAAGACACAGTCAGTATTTTCCTGTGGGCTTTCCATGTAAATAGTTTCTTTGTGTTTTGGTTTTCAGCTGGACAGGGAATGGAAGTGAGTGGTAGTGGTTTTTTTTGTTGTGTGTGTGTATTTTTGTTGTTTGATTTTGTTTGTTTTTTACTGTTGTATTTGTATGTTTGTTTGTTTGTTTGAAGCAGGACAACTAAATTGTGGAATACCATTCCTAAACCATGACAGGCAGCACAAAAAAACAGAAAAGGGAAGCATTGAGGTGCCTATGGAGAAGTGTGTAAGATCAACTCTGGTGCTTCACAGGAAAGGTAGGAGAAGGAAACCTGCATTAATTTTTAGATTATTTCTAACCTGCTGTTCAGTGAGATGGAGATGGGTGGGATACTGTCTGATCCTTCCAGGAGGCTTCTGAAATACCAAAATACATGGCCTGGCAATGGTATGTTACCTCATGGCATTTCTTTCTTTGTTCTGGACCGATTGGGTCCATTTGGGTTAATTTGAACAACTAATGCTGCTCTGGTAAACTTGCAGATAGACAACACCAGTTAAACACTCCCACTATTTGTTCTGAACACCTGACCTTCTACCACAAGTGCATAAAAAAGAAAGAACCAGTGTCTCAAAGTCTCAAACCAAGTAAATGAGTATTAGAAAACTAAAACCTCCCAAACCATCAACCAACAGGGCAAAACACCAAGAGCTGATCTCCATTTCTTAGAGTGTTAGCAGCAAGATAAAGAATATCTTTCTGGTAGAGTTTACAAATGCATCTAAAGTCACTGAGCTGAATACAGAGTTCACTGGTGGTGCACTGTGGCCTGGGTAGTGCAGTAGATAAGGTGAAATGAGCTGCTGGCCCTTCCCTAGCCCTAATTTTATGGATGTTATACAGAGAATCACAGAATCACAGAATGGTTTGGGTTGGAAGAGACATTAAAGATCAAAAGATCATCTTGTTCCGATTCCTCTGCTGTGGACAAGGCTGCCACATACTTGGCCAGGCCCTGAACATCTCCAGGGATGAGACATCCTGCAGTCATCATTGCTTTGGTGAATATAAAGAAAAGTCTGCAGTGAGTTGGGCAGATGGTAAATGACAAGAGAGGTGGTGGGCTCTTCTCTCACAGGAGTTGATGGTCTTTATTAAAACTCATGCTAGCAGCACTTTCTGCCAAGTCCCACTTCTCTGTCAGTGCTCTCAAACCACATTACAAGACTCAGATGAACCCCACAGCAGGGCACAATTGGCTGGAGCATCATTAGCTCTTGGTTTACTGGTGCTTGTGAAGGTGGTGCTCTGCAGCACAGATGTGAGCTCTGACCAAGGTGAGCTGTTACTGCTTTGGCACCAGGATGGCACCAGACAGACACTGGAGGCTGAGATGTATCAGTGTCAAGAAGTAAACCACATTTCTTTATTTCCCATTTCACCATCCCACACTGTGCAGGGAAAACCAAAGGTGGATATTCTCAAGCCACATTACCTTCTTGTCCCTATTTCCCCTTAGTTCAAACCTCATACATATTAAGTAAAAATTTTGAAATTTCAGCAAAATGACTGATTGTTACAGTTAGTCCAGATGTCATGGAAGAATACTGCTGACTTTTTTGATGTCAAAATCAAAAGATTGAACACAGGTAAAACTCACCTTGGCTATCTGGACAAGAAAAAATGTTGTGACATACAAGATAAAGCTAGTAAATGACTAGTCAAGAGCAGAGAGGAAAAAGATTCCCAAGCAGCATGTATCAGTCTCCATATTACTTATTGCTATTTTTAGTGGAAAAGCAGTTGTTGGAATCACTGCAGCTATGAAATTTAAGGGTTTTATGTTGCTTGAACAGGCATTTTTTTATTGTGATAGGGACCAAATCTGACTAGGGAAGGGTGATCACCAAGTGCCATCAAGCCAGTTATCAGATGGCTGTGGGAAGTGAGGCTTCTACCTGCTGCCTTTTACTAGCACAGGAATTTAGGAGCATTTGAACAAATGAGGTTGTGAGCTGACCCAGTGGGAGGGTTTTTGTTTGTTAGCCTGGGGTTGACACACTCGAGTTTTCCCTTTTTCAAGAGCACTCCCCTCCTGTCTCGGTTTAAGAGAC
>VXBI01010817.1:16826-27047 GCA_013397375.1 Toxostoma redivivum
CCCTCATTTCTGAGCTTGGTCTCATCAATTAACCTTGTGAAACGATGCCTGTATGACCAATAAGAATAAGATGGAAGTAGAAGCTGTGAAGCACAATTACTGCTCTGTGAACCATTTGTTAGATGTGGCCTAAAATATATGCTGATCTGAGTACAAACACAGAGACTACTTGATTAAAGCAAAAAGCTAATTCATATTTTGAAGCAGAATAAATAAATAAATCAGCATAACCATCTGTGCTGTGTGTATCAGAAAGATCTGACGAAATACTTTTTCAAAGGTCTTCAGGATCATTCAGCTGCAAGACCTGTGATGTTCAGTCTGACATGAACCAAGAAAGTCATAGGTAAACTTATGATAACTGGTAAATATTTTCTTGGTAGTAATTTTTGGTTTACTGTGATGATTTCCATTCTAAGGGAATCTTAAGGACTTTAAGGTCTGTATGTCCACACTAGAGATTTATTAGGCACAGCCTCAGAGATGAACAGCATGGAGTAAGAGAACAGCAGCTCATGGACCCCAATCTGCAGTCTCTCACCAATACTGAGTACAGCGTCTGCTTGCTGTGGGAAACAGTGTGAATTAATTAAAATTATAGAATGCATTCACTGCTATTCTGTAACACGAATGTAGTAATTTTTTTTTTTAACCCATACAAACAAACTAGACTACTGAATAGATAATCACTAACTGAAACTCCTGTTTATCCCTGGAAGCTTTTCAGCTCAGGCCTAATCTTAGTACTGCTTATTAACCATGGTTAGGAATCCTTTGGTACAACAGTTTGAGTTTTGTTGCTTTCTGCTTCCATTTCCTTTACTCATACTCAATATACTTCCTTTTCAAAGTCAAAACTTTTCTTTGTCAAGGGTACACATCTCCCTAGGCAAAACCATTTTAAAAATCAACTTTGAAAGGAGTCTTAGTTTCTTTCTCTTAAACAAAGAATTTTGTACAGAAAACAACAAAAGAAATTAGTGTCAAAAGATCGTTACTTATAGGAAAGGATTTAGAATCGCTGAAAGACACAAATTGATTAATTTTACTAGTTTTACTATAGCTGTAGTAAGGGCAGTATATATTCTGGGGCATTTTTTAGGTTCAGACTTTTATAATTTTGACAAATGGAAATTGACAGGGAAAAATCTTGAATACCTCTATCTTATACTGATCACATTATGCAAAAGCATCTTTCAATAACAGCTATGTAGATGATAAAGCCTAGGCAAACTTTCCCTATTATTATTATTATTATTATTATTACTAACTTGTTGTGATCACTTTTAATTGCACATGTGATATATAATAAATTCTTTGTCAGTTTTAGGGCACTTTTCACTTGGCTCCTTGAGGTGAATCATAGTTCTGTAGTAAGCTAAGCTACATACTTATGACCTGAGTGTAGTAAATATGCAAGGACATTCTGCTGTGAGGATTGTATTAATACTTCACCATTTAACTGAAAACCACAATTCATTTTCCCTTACAATTTGTATGAATATTTCTTAATTGCATCACCTTTATTTAAACATTCACCAGCAGTGACAATAGAAAGGTCTGTTAGTCATCCAAACTTTCTGCAGCATTGCACTGAACCATCTGAAGATCATTAATGTGCTAATCACAAAAGGAAGGAGAGGAATTTGCAGAACTTTATGAGCAGTTAATGCAAAGTTAGATCCCAGGCTGTCATTTTTAAATAGGAGCAAAAAAATGCCTAATATGCATAACTTCTCTTATCATACAGGGAAAATAGCATGACTAACCGACTGGCCATGAGCCAGCAGAGCAAAAGTATCACTCTTGGCAGGTGGATTCACTCACGCTGCTTATGTGGCACATCTTACTGATGGATTGTAGGAAACTCCTGATACAATGTCGGAGGTGACTTGTTTCATCTCCGCCGAGGTCAAGGTTGGTTCAAGCTCTGTGTGGCTCAGGACCTGGACCAAAGCCCAGCAAAGTTAATATGACCATTCCCATCGACTTTGATAGGTTTTGTATTAGGCAGTGTAGATAGGAGTAGCTGCTGGACTTCAGTCAGAGAGGAAAATGGGAGTAGAAGAGTGATGTGTAAAAATCTGAAGAAATCTCACAGGTTTCAGCTGTGGTAAGATTTGCTCCTTTGTTGGATGAAACACCTTAATGGTAAAGGTTTCAATTCTAGGTTAGCAGTAAATGGTTAAACAATTCTGTAAACTCCAATTGTTTTCAGCAATCTAGTTTTTTTTTTTCTTTTTGTTTTTTTTTTTCTCCTCTTCTATGGTTTTAACAAAGGAAAGAGACTGTCACATTGTGCAAAACCAAATGGTGACAACACGACACATCCTACACCAAGCTCAAAATGCCAGTGTGTTCCCAGGCTTACTCAAGGCAGAATTCACTTTAATTATTCATTTCAAAGCAGCAGGAAAGAGAAAGCTCATTCACACTAGGTATTTAGAGAAGAGTGAGAGTCTGAATATGAACCATTCTATTAAAATTTCCTGGAGTTTAAGTGCCATTGCTTCTGTGACAAAGATGCAATGCTTGTATGTGAGTAACAGCATATTATGTCTCTAAAGAAAAATTCCATGTAAAGGAGACATCCTTAAGCAGCTGAGCAAGCCAAGGAATCAAATGGACAAAAAGTTGGCTTCATTCTCTTACAAAGTATTTAAGTGGTTAATTAATAGGGAATATAAAGAGGAAAAAGACATGTTCCAAGGTAGGCACCTGAGAAGAAGAAAACAGAATTTAAAGGAAATTACTTTCATGTTATACCATGTTACTGGAATTATCTGGAAGGATTTGCAAAAAAAACAAAAACAAAAACCAGAAAACCAAAAAACCAAAACACCAAAACCAAAACCAACCAACCAACCAAACAAACACAAAAACCAAACCAAAAAAACCCAGCCAATCAATCAACCAACCAACCAACCAAAAGAAAAAAAAATCCCCCAAAAAAGCCCTAGAATATGTTTATTAGGAGCAAACAGATATGGAGGTATATGTTAGTGGCATTATTATGAAGAGAGGAGCACATAGCAAATCTCAAGAGTAGAACTGTAGACCCAGGAGACACAGGAACATATATGACCATAAGTAAGGAGTGATGCAGGAGCAAAGATATCAGAAATTACAACAGATAAGTCTGAAATCTCCCTTCCCTTGATGCCTTCTCAGGTCCCATGTTTTGCCATCTCTCCTGGAAAGACGTTTATAGTATGCCTTTTCAAATATTCAGAGGAAGAAATTCCTTCAGTGGTTCCAGACAATCCCATAGCAAAATACATCTGGTATTTTATCAGCACTAAGCATGTCTGATGATTTTCATGTGTCCCCTTGAAAACATTCCTATTTTAACATTATTTGGTCCCTTCAGCATGAACTACTGCCTGAATAGCCATTTTTATGCATATGGTTTACACTTTGTTCATTGCAAAGCCTGACACTTTTCATTTGGAAATTCTGTTTTCATTTAGGTTTTCAAGGGAAACATGTAAGAGTTCTTGATTGAGGTTTCTTCACACTACCATATGGTACAACAAAAACCTCACTTAAATCAAGAGTCTGATCTCTATCATTCCAGGATAAGTTACACAACAAAAGTCTAGGAAATGACTCTGAATTTTCAACTGACTCTTTGCAAAAGAATACACAGACTCAGAGCAGATGCCATGGTAGAACAGGGATACAGAAGTTATACTTTCTGTGAGGTGCAAGAAACTTTTGATATACCTTTTCACTTTCACAAAAACAAGAAACCTAACAACTTATCCAAACCAAAACTAAATCAAAAACAACAAAAAACAAACAGAAAACAAAACAAAATAAACAAAAAAACTCACAATCTTAAACCTAAATATTCATAAAGGTGCCCCAGAGATAATAAGCTTTTCCTTAGAAAGTGTGATAGCTTCTTAAATTTCCTCAAAACTATTTATCTATATTTTCATTTATGGCTACCTGAGTAAGCATTAATTTTCAGCTTTGTGTTTGCCATTATGAGGAAAAAATAATTTGAAGTTATTACAAAATTTTTTAGAGAAATTAAAGACATTATATCTAGCTTCTGATAAGTGAGCATTCCAAAATGGAAGCACTCTGTATTTGCAGCAACTGCCCTGCTTCCTTTCTTCATAGAGGAATAGGAAAGTAGTTAAATTCTCATCAATAGTGAAAGCAATTAATAACACTTCTTATTCAATATGTAAAATAGGTGGAGAGAATAAAAAAAAAAAAAATTTCTACCCACATTCAACCCAACTGGCAACACAGCTGGATTGCCAAATCTAAATGCAAGGAGTTCACAGGGGACAACAGAGTGTCCCTACAGTACAAATAACATTGCACAAAATAGTGTCTGGCCCCTCTTGGTTAAAGAATCCTCTCCTGTTGAAAAGAGGTGCTATTTGAGTGTGTCAGAAATATAATATCCACAGGAAGTGTTAATGTACTACAAAGTATTCTTTGTGCTATTACAGTGCTAGTCAAGGGGGAAAAGTAAACTGAATTATCAAGGAAACTTTTCTGGAGAAGATTATGCTCTGACAGCCCCGATGTGATATGTATATCAAGATTTAGTGTCCATTTATTAGTTTCTCAGCACAGGAGAACCCCGTGGCTGCCAAACCTGAATCATTGCTCTCATTTTTCATTATATTATCAGTATGAAAATGGTGACTACCTGGATATTTTCCTGGACATGAGGTGTTCAAACTAAGTACAGCTAGATCACCATTATTGCATCATTGACCGATTATCATTCTGATTAATGTCTCTTCTTTATTTTCATTCCCTGTACTGAAACAATGCATATGTCACTGAGTAATTATGTCTAGTGCCTGTTTCTGAATTATGTCCTTGACGTATGTGCCTTTCTCACTGCTACTCTAACTTTACTCTGTGCCTTGAACCTTTCCCTCAAAAACAAAAAAATTAACACCTGGTGGTGTTTAACTGAACTCAGTGTCAAAAATTCAGAATATTCCCCTTATTGCCTGCTATAAGCAATTCTTTGCCACTAGCTTTTTCTATGACCATTGCATTCTTCCCTCAAAGGGTCTGTCCAAGCGTTATGTGTATCATGTTCTATTTGAATAAAGATTCAAAATCTTCTTTCAGCTTGAATGATAGGAGAATTGATGTGAAAGACTGCCACATACATTGAGGCTGACTAAACAGGCAAATCATATGGTCAACCTCTCTGCTCATGGGTTTGCCATCATTTTGAAGGTCTGAGGTCAGCTTTTCCCATAGCAGCACTCTCATTTCCCACAGCTAAATTTATCACTCTGAAAGGCAGAAAGGACTTGATTTTAACTTGAATATAAAACTAAACTATTACTGCAAATTTTTAATATTATAGAACATCCAAAACTGTTATTAAGAACTCACATCTGCAGTTGAATGGAGCAACCATTTTGACAGCACAGTGTTAACACCTTGTTAACACCTATCCTCCCATTGTGTCTCTTGCCAATGTCTCTAGTAATTATGGCAGCATACATGTGTGGTCAGCCCCACCAACTAATCAGTAATAATCACCAGAGTAGAGGGGATTAGCAAATTCTTTTCTTAGGAGGTGTAAAATACATAAATACTGCTACCATTACAGAATAGCTTGCTGAAAAATCATCCAATCTGCCAGAGTGACTCCAGAGACTGTGAAGTTCTCCACTGTCATTCCACCCTCATCATGACAACTTCCTTTTGATCCAAAATAGTGCAATTTATACTCATTATATTGAAAAGATGACATTTCACTCTTCAGTAAAATAACTCCAGCAAAATTTGATCCCCAGTTCAAATATTTTCATTTCAGAAATGCTGGTCATAAATGTGATCTTCTTGAAAAAATAGCAAAAAACTATGATGAGCTTAATCTGTCAGATGCTAAATTTAATTTTCCAATAATATTTAGAGACATATTTCCTTTTGGGTTCATTTTGAAAAGAAGGGCAATGTTGCAATAAACAACTAATGGACACTAATCCTTAGAGGGAAGTTAGAAGGTAGAGTCACCCAAAGGTATCCTTGGTATCACTGTGCATTTGTTTTAGTATTTTAATTTAAAAAGAGGTGACGGACAAGATGAAGCAAAAGGCCTGGCAGAGTCAAGGTAAAACCCTTTCTGACATGAGTACCACTTGGAGCTATGTCATGGAGAAATTACAAGTAACAAGAAACAGGCAGGGCAGTGGCTGATCTTTTACTTCAGTATTAAAAAAAAAAAAAAAGAAACCAAAAAACAGATCTAATTATTTCTGTGTTTTGAAAACTCATTTATATGAGGGGAGAAAGGAGTTCCGAAAAGAAAGGGAGAGAGGGGAAGAAAAAAGAAAGGGGGGGTATAAGAGAAACAGTCAGACAATATAAGTATTGCCCTAAGATTTTTTCCTATTTTGAGTTTTAAAAAACAGCCCTAAAAGCCAAAAACTACCCTGAAGTTAAAATTCTAAAGTGATAAATATCCTTAACTGGAAAAAGACCTTCATGGAGATCAAATCAGTTCCTGGAATTTACTGGAAGTGATTATTTCTCGCTAAAACTAAAGCACAGTTCTTTTGTCCCTGATTTGCTTTCCTAGATGTTACCATTGAGAAGCTAATGGAGGTCCTGTCTGGGCATTAGGGATGGAAGGATTTCTGATAAATGCATCCTGCTTTCCTTGAATTGTGTTTGGGCAGTAACAGTGACTCCTACCCTGACATTTCCTGACAAACCTATGATTTCTCCCTGTATTTGCTTTGCATGGTAAGTAGAGGGGGGGGCTGCAGGGGTGGCTTCTGTGAGAAGCTGCTGGAAGGTTCCCCATCCCTCATGGAGCCAATGCCAGCTCCAGGGTGGACCCAACACTGGCCACAGCCAAGAACATCAGTGACAGTGGTAGGATTTCTGCTGTAATGCATTTAAGAAGGAAAACAAAAAAANATGCCATGCTGGAGGAGGGGAAGGAGGTGAGGAGTCCAGGCCCTGTAGAGGAAGAGGCAGCAAAACCAACACGTGATGAGCTGATCACAGTCCCATTCCCCATGTCCCTGCAGTCCTGGGTGGGAGGAGATTGAAAAAATCAACCTTCACCAGATGAGAAGTTGAGCCTAGGAAAGAGAGACAGGTAGGGGAAGATTTTTTTTTTCTTTTAATTATTTGGATTTATTTCCTATTCTACTCTTATTTGGCTGGAAATTAATTAAATTCATTTCCCCAAGTTGAGTCCATTTTCCCTGAGACAGTAACTGTTGAGTGACCTCTCCCTTTCTTTACTTGAACCACAAACCTTTTGCTATATCTTCTCTCTCCTGTCCAGCTGAGGAGGGGAGGGACAGAACAGCTTTGGTGGGCGCCTGGCATCCAGCCAGGGTCAACCCACCACACGCCCTTTGTCCCTGGGTCAATTAGAGCAGCCTAAAGCATTTTTCAAGGGATTCTGTAGTGCTGGTAACCTCATCCACAGCTTGGTGCCTGAACCTGTTATGTCTGGGTAGAGTTAAAAAGCCAGCATGACCTATCAGCACCGCTCAACAGCAGACACAGCAGTGAGCTTTGCTCTCCATAAGGACATTGCCTCTGCTCCCATAAAAGAAGACATGCATTGCAAATGCATGCCCTAAGAAATATTGAAACCAATGCTGAATGCACTTCTGGAAACTTGATATTTTCATCACATGCCATCTAAGCTAATACACTGCACTGTTTACAGTTCTCCACTACAATATATTTTGAAATGATTACCTTGCTCTGAGTCATTTGTGTCATAATGCTCTCCATAGGTACCCATAAAATGAAAATGTAAGCCTCTTTTATTGGTGGCACTGCATCTTAATTGAAAATATTAAAGGCTATTGCTCTCCTACTGTTTTTTTTTATCTTATTCTTTTTTTTTCTTTTTTTGCTTCTCCCTCTCTGTTTAATTGGCTAATCATATGAATTTTTTTTAATGAAATAATCATGAAAGAAAATATGAAGCTAATTTAAATTCAAACTGGATTTGGTGATATTTAAGTGATTATCCCAAAGTAGCAGAGGGTGTAAGAGTCAATAAACATCTGCTACGTTCATGACCATTGGCCTCACTGTTTATGAGCTAGGGAGATATTTATTTCAAGAGACATGCTTCTCTTTGAGTTAGACTGTATTTTTTCCCCTTGTTTTATATTTATTTCCTCCCTTGTAAAATTTTAAAGCAGGATTTTTTTTTTTCTTTTCCTCCTCTCTTACCTCATCTCCTTTCACTGTAACAGCAGAGTGAAATCCAGGTAAATGAGAAACTTTTTCCAAGAAATCTTTCAGTAGGGATGGGTGGCTTAGCTGTTGCTCCTCCTGTGAACTGTGTGAACTGCTCCAGGTTTATGGGCTGAAGAAGTTAATAGGAATTCTGTATTGTAGTTGGTTCATTGTCCAGCTGCCATTCAATTGTGTATGTTGTATGTAATTGCCGAGTGAGGCTGTAACCTTTTCCTTTTCTCTTCCCTCACATCCAATAAGCACCAGAGACGAAGTTGAAAAACAAGGTGTAACTGAAAGATGCAGGCAGCTTCCTGGTTTTGTCTTTTTAGTGAAGGAAATAGAAAAAAAAAAAAAAAGCAGACTGTTTTTTGAGCTATTTGGAAGAAAATGTAGCTATTTAGGTAAGGAGACAGCAAGAGAGCTTCAAAGCAGTGCTTTTAGGAATAAGCAAAATATATAATATTTGATCAACTTATGTAATGCATATTATTTTGACCACAGAAGTGCTTTTTCAGCTCTCAAACCGAACAAGACAATTTCCAGGGCAACATCCTTAGAAATTGAAGAGTTTGCTTTAGATGCTTCTCTAGGTATTCTTCATTTGAATGAATTCTATATTTATTTTAATCAGTTTTTTGTAATGTTACTGAAATGCCATTATGGCAGCAAGCCGCTAGTGAGCACACGGTGACACAAGGTGGTTTTAGGGAACTTCATCCATAGGATTGTAGTAGTTTCCAGGAATCACCTGTTTGGAGTAAATATCTACAGTTTCATAATTTTACATGTGAAGGGTCTGAGTAAATAACAGATTAAGTCTTGTGGTTTCTACATATAAAGAATATGGAGGATGCTGGGACTCTTTTCTGTCAAGCTCTCAAATGATATCAGCCTGATAACTTTTAATTACCTTTGCAAAGAATGATAATGATTCTATGCTTTAACTCTTTTACATCTTGCATGAAATTTATAGTCAGGGTGCATGCTGTATTAAATATACACAGTTCAGATTTCTCAATATTTTATCCCTGGTAAGGCTCTGCTACCACCTGTACCACAGAGCAAATTTATAATGCAAAGAAAGAATCTGAAATTGTCCTGAAATAAGTCAATTTTCCTTTTTCTGTAGGTATGAAAATGAATGTAGGAAGTTCTGTTATGGCTTATAGTAAATGTAACTGACTCAATATGGAACTTGTAGTAAATATTATCGTGTTCTGGTCACTTGGAATTTATTTGGTGAGCCCTTCTGGGTCAAGGCCCAGGATTACAGTATTTCATCATTCATGAACTCAGTTACTTCTTGTAACTTCTTGTTGTATACTGAAGTCAGAGCTGTTGAAATTTGGGATCACTGTAGAGAGCCAACCAAGAAATTCTGAAGCAACATAAATCAGTGAGATAGAGGTTGATGGTGCACAGATAACTTAAAAAAAAATTATTTTTTAAATTTTTGTGTTTAACCTTGTCTGCTCACTTTTACTTTCTTTAGAAATAAGAATAAGCATGGGGAAAAAAAGCTGAGAAATACATTGAAGTTGATACTGCAATATTGTCTATGAAAATTTTACTGCTTTTATACTCAAATTCTATTAAGTCTGAAAAAGTGAGAAGCTGCTTAATTCTGTAAATGGGAAAATCTTGAAATGAGGGTTTCACTTACTGACAGCATTGAATATGGACTGAAAAACAAGGAAAGGAATGTGTCAAAATGTGATTGTTACTTTGCATGGAAATTTTATGGTCTAATTCCTATGTTAAAAAAAATGAAATGCAGATAATTACTCCAGATGAAGGAAGTATTATTATTTGTAATTTACAGACTGGGAGAGCAAAGGCAGAAATCACATCTTTAAAGTGACAAGAGACACTGTGGGATCCCTGCTTAAGTGTCCTGAACACAGTATGAAGAGATTTGACCTGTTCATTGAAGATTTTAGTGCAAGAATGAACACTTACTTTTCCTTAGGGAAAAAAAAAAAAAAAAAAAAAAAAAAAAAAAAA
>VXBI01010817.1:29066-45285 GCA_013397375.1 Toxostoma redivivum
AAAGGAGTCCTTTAATTTGAGAGAAAAACAAGGAGGACATCTCCAAAAACAATCAATCCCATCTGCAACAGAGCTCATTTGAAATAATGATTATGAGCTGTCAGTCTACACTGATTCCACAAGAAGCTAATCATGTCAGACTTGAGTGTATCTAAATTTAAGCAAGAAGGATCCTGTGCCATGAGGTTGGTGTGTATTATACATAAAGAAATATGAGACTGGTAATACCAACGGTAAACCAACAGATCAGGTTACCTTTCACCTGCATCTGTTTTATTCTTGTTCTCCCAATCTTCAAAGATCAACTGCAGGATTTATTACTCTCATAAGTATGTGTGTAACTGTACAGGATTTTGTGTGTGTGTATGGCTGTGTGTGTTTACAAATTCACTACAAAAACAAAAAGTTGTCTCTCAGCAGTCCCTTCTTCTTTAGGAAGAATGCAGCTGCCTCTGTATATTAGTACTCCCTTTTCTGAAGAATTAAAGGGTTTATGTGCTTTGTGCCACCATTTGATTATAAAACACTGAGGAAACATGTTCACTCTATTCAAATCTAAGAAGCACTAAAGTTTATGCTGCTTAAATCACTTCTAAATCTGAACTATTTGGATCTCTGAATTTTATGATAATATTAACAGAGCTTCTGGTGAATCCCATTAATTTTTTTTTGTATTGTTTAATTTTACATGAGTAAATATAATTACTCCTTTTGTCAGAAGTTCTAATACCAATTTATAATTCATGGAGTTAATTATGTTAACGAGGAGGTAATCATTTCTCAACTCTCTCCCCTGTAATTTTAAAGGATTTTGATTTTTTTCCCTCTCTCATTCTCACCTCTCCTTTTACAATTTCTCTTCCAGCCATGAAGTGGGAGCATACACAATTCATCTGTGATATAATTATTTACCATGGCAACAGTTTGTGAATGGGATTGTGAAGTTGCAAATAGCTAAAAAGAAGCTTAAGTAAAACAGGCTGAAAAAATTATCCTTTTCAAAACAAGTGAAGAGTCCTTTGAGGTCAGGAAAGCTTTTGTTGCTCCAATATGTTAAAACAGGAGGAGGTGAAAAGCAAGTTTTGGGGTTTCTTTTTCCTCCTTTGACAAAATCTTTGGTAAAATCTGATGAACAAATGAAGATAAGTACTTCACATGTGTTTGTGTATGTGCAAATTTGTTTTGGGAAATGTCTGTGTGACTGACAATAAAGAACATTTGAACAGACTTGCAATGACAAGCACTGAATCTGACAGTGCCCAGCAAGAATAAGAAAAGTTATGAAACATCTAATACTGAAAAATGATGGAAAAGAGAGTCATGCTTGTGGTGGTTGATTTTTCTCGTTGCATTCTAAGATGAACAGACAGCTCAAATTCATCCTGATATGCAAGACCCCCTAATTTTAGAGTCTTAGAAGCAGATAAAGAAAATCTATTGAAAACTGGTGCCATAATCTTTTTATTTTGCTTGAGGCTGCTGTTGACAAATCTTTCCCTACCACCCATCCTATTCAATCATCTATTGAGTAGTTTAGTACTGCTGCTTCAGAATCAAAGAAATCTATTGATGTTCTTCAAAGGCACAGTGAGCTGCATATGAAAAGAAAGCAATAACAACAAAAATTCATCCAGATGCACCATGATTTACAGTTTACCCACCTGAGAGTAGAGTTAGGTGCCATGTTTATCCTAACTCACAGCCATAATGATTTAAGAATCAAAATACTTCAGAGGAAAAGATAAAAAAGCCATCAATGGAATTCATTGAATGTTAATTAATCTAGGAACACTTTGAAAAGTCTCCTGCCCAGCTGGTGGCATGAAGGGGGGTTTTGTAAGATGTATGTCCATCTTTCTCTAAGATGAGTCCTGATCTGCCTCTGTCCTGGAGAAATGTCTCAATATCCATAGCAGGTAAACTAAGTCCTAAATAATAAAGTCTTTTCATTTACACCAGTAGAACAAGCATCACAGCCAGTGAATTAATATGGGAAGAAGTTTGTGCAGAAAAACACAGATTTGTTCTGGAAACAAAGAAAGATGAGTGTTTTGGGGGTTTTTTTTTGAGATTTTTTTTGTTTGGTTGGGTGTTTTTTTATTTTCTTTTTTTTTTTTTATTTTGCAATTATGTTTGTAAGCTATTTTAAACAATACTGCTCAATAGGACCCTTACAGAACCTTCTTGAGGTACAGAACAGAAGCAGAGGAGAAAGAACATTGATTATAACTGCCCTGTCTGCTCTGAAAACATCTGGAAACAATCCTGAACAACCTCAAACAGAGGAAAAACGTATCATCCCCTGGTGAAGGAGCATGTGATGCTTGGTTTCCCACAGTTTTGTGGCATGTTGTTGGGCTTTCTGACAAGGGATGAGCTGTAACTGAAGATTTTACTGAACATGAGACATCAATAAAATTTGTATTTCAGCACTAATTTTCTCATTTCTCCTGACAGGTGAGATTGCATGCTTACTCCTCCCTTAGAAGGTCAAACAGAGCATTCTCACTTCCTTTATTACTCTATTTTATAAAAGCTGGGTCCTGAATATTTTATCATCACTACATCAGTTAGTTGAAAAGAGATTACTAAGAGGTGGATGAGTAGACAGACATGCATTTATAAAAACATTTTCAATTAAACTTGAATTTAAGGGTTTTTCTTTGGTTGTGTGAGGTGTTTGCTGTGTTTGGTTTTTGTTTGTTTGTTGTTTGGGTTTTTTTGTTTGGTTGGTTGGTTTTTTCTCCTTACATCAGAATTCATTAATTTTTTCTTGAAGTGTCACATAAGTCTGACGTAATATCTGAGATTTGTTTAATCTGTGTCCATGGCAAATTTAGGGACTTTCATGTATTGGAGTGGAAGTAATTACACAATGGAAGTTTTCCAGATTCCTGTAAGAAAGGCTTGACAGTCAGATTTGCAGCTGTGTTTAGGTTGCAAAGGTGCAGGGAGGCACTTAATAGGATTTTCAAAAATACATAACCACTTTTGGACAGAAAATGCAATTATGAACCTAACTCTTCTAGCTGCATTTCTAGATCAACTTCAGGTGCTTATTTTCATGTTTTTATACATTGTTAGAAAAACACCTTCTGTTGCTACCAGTGAAGCACTCCTGGGTGTCAAGCAATAATTCTGAGCATGATTAACTACATTTTTTGTGTAGAGAGGTAGAAGGTGCCTTTTCATGGATATAAAAGGTCTCTGTGTACTGTTGGGCATAAAATTTTATAAGTATGTACTGACATTCATCTGTAGTCATGGAACAGGCACTAAAAAAGCAAGAAATCAATTACTTCTTAGAAGTTTCTGTGCAAAAAATAGGGGAAAAAACCACATTCCTTCCAAGACAGAAGAAAATGTCCTGCTAACTTATTGCATTGTGCCTCAGATTGTGTTGATTTTGGTAATTCACTGTTGTGTAAGGGAACAAATTAACTTCATTATAAAAGAAGAATGTGTTATGTGTGTTCATGAGTCTTGCAGACTCAGTGTCAAAGAAAATGTGAAAGTTTACATGGCTTTCAACAGTTTGCTGTGAAACTATCCACAGGAAGAAATGACAGCACGGTTCCAGCTGAGGAAAAGAGATACAACATTCAAATGTCACTATCAATACTGACTTAATTGCTGTATGTATACGAGAAAAAAAGAACAAGCCTCTACTGACAAAATAAAGAAAACTTGCCTCAGAAAGGCCACCTCATTGCCATTAAAAATAAAATAAAAATAAAAATTAAAAAAAAAAAATTCCATGGCTTGGGGTTCTTTTCCAGGGACCAGGACATGGGACGTAGTGTTTTGACACCTGAACAATGCTTTTTCATTTCCACTTCTAAATATGTCAGATTTATATTGCAAAGCAATGTAGATTTTAGGATGGGAAGAAAAGATTCCCCAAAGATAAAGGTTCTTTATCTTGAAGTTAATAAGAAAAGTAATAATAAGAAAGACATTTTCTGCAAGGGCAAAGACAAGAGGGAAGATCTTGAGAAGTGTTTATGTGATATATTGCTTGTTCAGTCATGGCAAGGCAACTGATATACTGAGGGTTTTTTTGTGGTTTTTTTTTTTTGTTCACAGATCCTAGAAAGAAGGAAAGAAAGGGGTTTTGATACTTGTAGTTTTCAGGACATATTTAGAGTCTTCATGGGCCTTCACTGCTTTTTTGGATTTTTTGTTTGTTTGGTTGCTTTTTTTTTTTTTGTTTTGGTTTTTTTGGTTGTTATTTTATTAAATACTGGAGTCAAGAGAAAAGCTTTTCACATTCCTTCTTTATAATTTTTTTGGAACTTCTGTATATTGGGGTTAATGCTTTTGCTAGTTTCATATGGATATTTTATATTAAAGGTAGGCTTTTTTTCATGGTAGCTTCTCTAATGAGTCATTTCTCCTTCCTTTATTTCTCATTTAACTCACTTGAGGGTTATAAAGGGATCAAATCTACCTATGTGGATGTTTCTAGGACTTCAGGCTGCTCTTTAAGCTCAGTATTTCCAGCTCTTTAATGTGTATTGCCCATCATTACAAGCTTTGAAACATACACCACCGGAGCATTGCCATTATTAGCACATGTGGAAAGCTCTAGTCAAGAAAAAAACATTATTTACCTCTTAAACAAATGTGGATTTCACTTTTAGAGGAGTTAAGTTCCAAATGCTAATACTAGGTCAAACACAGTACAATAAGTAAAATCAAGGCTCATCAGTCTCTACTATGCTTTCTACCTCATGGTCTCAAACATTTCAACAGGCTTGTGTTGTGATGGAGAAAATTTTCCCAACATGACCCAGTTTAATCCAAGTGGCTTGGGCCAAAGCTTTTTCCTTCTCAAACTTTGCAAATTGATAGCTGCAAAGATCAGCAACATGGCACTTAAAGTGTTAATAAAATGTGTTCCTCATAAGAAATTTTCTTTTATATCATTTAAGTATGATAGATGATAGATAGATAGATAGATAGATAGATAGATAGATTAGATAGATAGATATGCAGAACCCATCACACAATGGAAATAACCCCAAATGCAATAACATACCACGTCTTAAAGTAAAGTTTAAATATGTTTCTTTGCCTTGCCTGTTTGCTTAAGTGAATTTGACCTTCTCTTCCATCAGTCTAAAATCTCCCTGTTACTTGTGTTGTTATAAATTGTGGCATCTGTGTAGCATTTTCCTCTTCCTTATATCATGGCAACAAGCAAGTTAACAATCCATGGGTAACTCAAAAATGTCCTTTCTTCAGTGGCAGTGGATTTTTAAAAAGCATGTTGACATAAAATTTCTACCTTGCCACCTTTACAGACCATTTTTACTAAAGAGAAAAACAAAAAATCACAAAGATTTGACTGCTGCATTAATCATTAAAGACAAAAAAGAAAAGTTTGCTCTCCTTTAATTTGCAACCAGTGATGAAAAACAACTCCAACCTTTCTCTCCAAAAGGCAAAATAAAATCCAAATAATGTAGCCTCCAAATAATTATCAGCAGTCTAGCTGTACTGTCAGGGAGCAGTATACAAGATTCAATTTTAACTAGAGGTTACAGCCCAGCACCCTTGTAGCCCTGAATGTCACTCATGTCACCTTCTCCTGTCAGGAAGTGTGTCAGGACTCATATGGGCAGCATGAGGCACAGTGTATTGCCTCACCAGGGGTGGTGTATCCAAACTACTCAGGGGAAAAAAAAAAAAAANNNNTTCACAAACACCCAGGGGAAAAAAAAAAAAAAAAAAAAAAAACTTTCCTGGCCCACTCCTCCTCTTCCAAGTGAAATCAGGCAGAGTCACTTCCCAATGGGATGCTCTCTGTCACAGCCTTCCTCCTCCAGTCTGCCACACCCAGCACTGTGACAAGGGTTTTTCTCTGCACCTCACACCAGGACATGATGAACAAAACATTCCAGGGGATGTATTCTGGAGCCTGAACCTCATGGACCATCTTCCCTTGTTCTGGAGTGAAACACAAAAGCAGTTCAGTTTCTCCTGGAGGTTGGGGTGCTGTATTGTTCACAGGGGTGATCTCTGCTAATTGTTTGTTATGTTGACAGTTTAAGCAGAGATTCCTGATTGGTCCCCTACAGGAAAAATTGCCAGTGTGGGGTCTCAGTGCCAGTGGGTGGGCTCACAGATCCCAGTGTAAGGATATTTGCATGAGAGCAGGGAAAAGCCTGGGCTTCTGCAGCCCATAATCAAATTGCTGCCGTAGGACTGGGGGGAATTTAATTCTCTAGAGCTTTCCATCAGCTGCCTTTTTCTGGGAAAGGGAAATGGGAAGGGAAAACAGGAAAGGGAAAGGGGAAAAGGGAAAGGGAAAAAAGGGAAGGGAAAATGGGGAAAAGGGAAAAAGGGGAAATGGGGAAAAGGGAAAAAGGGGAAAACCGGGGAAAAGGAGAAAAAGGGAAAAAGGGGGAGAAAGGGCAGAAAGAGGGGAAAGGGGGGAAAGGGAGAAAAGGGAGAAAAGGGAAAAAGGAGGAAAGGAAAAGCAAAAGGGGAAGAGAAAAAGGAAAAGGGGGAGGAAGTTCAGGGAAGGGAATTTCAGGGATGGGAAGTTCAGGGAAGTTCAGGGAAAGGAAAAAGAAGAAAAGAAAAAAGAAAAAAAAAAAGAAAAGAAAAGAAAAGAAAAGAAAAGAAAAGAAAAGAAAAGAAAAGAAAAGAAAAGAAAAGAAAAGAAAAGAAAAGAAAAGAAAAGAAAAGAAGAAAAGTTTTAGTTTCTAAGGAGGAGTTGGAATTTTTTATTTTGTTCATTCTTAATTGTCAGTATGATTGGAAGTAGCTAATTGTTTTACATCTTAAGATATTGCTCTTCCAAGAGCTAGTTCACCGTATGCAACTGTTTAAAGCATTTGAATATGCTTTCTGTGTGCACAGTTTTCTGCTTCAGTGTCCTCCCTTGGCTGCCTTTTCCTAGCCTATTCTTTATTGCAAAGGACATTTGCAATGAAAATGGGATCTCTGCTTCTTAACAGTTCATCTGCTCCTGCTGCTCATTTCCCCACCTGAAGTCACAATCCTCCACTTGTGACCCCACTGCAGGTTGCTGTGGTGAGAGGATTATGTTGTTGCAAATAGAGGTTTATAACTTCAGGAAGAGAATGAGCAGCCAGAGCAGATGGACTCCTTTGAAATGAAGATCCTGTCTTCATGCAAATTCTGTGAATGATAAAAGGACGAGAGGGAGAAGTGGCAGAAATTATACAAGCAGGATTGTTTCTAAATACAGAGCACAATTATTCTGTCCCATTCTGCGTCTGGAGGAGGGTTAATAGGAGAGACCCTGTAAGTCCTAGGGTGGTTCAGAGAAGTGATCAGCATTTGCACACGTTTTAAAGTAGCCTTCAGACAGCTCTGATACATCCCTTAGTTCTGCTAGTGTCTGCCTGCTATTTTGGGTGATACCAGATTTAAATCAGGGTAGTCTTTTGAAAGGAAAATAGCACAAGTCTTTATAGCTTGAAATAAGAATCAATTACCACAATCAGGAACTGTAACTAACTCACTTACTTTGTGGCTCAGGCTTGCAGAGGGATGCTTAGCAGTGAGTCACGCTGGCAGTGAGGGCAATTCCAGGAGAACTGTAGGGCAAGTTTCTCAGAAATGGGTACACTTTCTGGTGAAGCACTTTTCTAAGCCATGTTTCTATGATGTCCTTGGCATTTTGTTTTAAAAGTATGCAGGCTCAGTCAACTTGATGCAGTGCAGCTCCTGCCCATTTGGTTGTGTCCAAGAAGTTGCACAACTTCTGAGCCTGAGTTATACATTTCATCTTTTAGGTAGCTGAAGCAGCAAAGATTGCTTTCTGGTGCCTCAATTTGCATCCCCTGTGCCATGCTCATTGTGTAAATATGCCTAGAGACATACTTTTAAGGCAGTGTACTGCCTAATTATGCATTTGAGAATGAAATGGCCTTCATCTGTTTAACAAACCATTAGATCCAGAACATCCTTTAGCCTTGCTGGGGACAGTGAACACCAAACTCAGGGGCTGCTTGTTACTACCTGCAACCATCAATTCTCCTGAACTATTTAAGGCACACAAAAACACTGTTATTGGCACTTGGAGGAAAAATCTATGTTTTCTTATCTCCCAGCATGTGAGCCCTAACAGGTTATCAGGGAAAAGGCATGAAATTATTCTGCAGCTGGGAATTGGACATGCCACAGTGTTCTCCCATTGTCTGTACAGAGATCCACAGGCTTTCCCAGTGATCCATGGCTCCACAGAAGCCAGATCTTAGTGGCAGGTTGCCTGGCTGTGTCAACACATGGGAACATGAAGCAAGCAGTGCAGACCTGTGACACTGTCGCTGCAGTGGCATGTGACCCAGGAGCCAGACAATGAGACTTCTTTTTGAAATGTTTGCCTGAGTATATCTCATTTTTCTACTGGTTCAAACTCACAAGAGTGAGCTGGTAGTAAGTTTTGAGGATGAAGAAATAGAAAATTATCTGCTTTGCAGCCACATAAGAAATCAGTTGGGGATAAGTCAGAAAATTGAACTACAATTTTACTCAATCACTTCACTGTCCCTTTTCCTTCTCTCCTATTGCTTTTACCTATGGTTTTCTGCAGAAAGCTGATTAAAAATATCATTAATTGAAAATATAAATAATAATGAAATTAGATTCTTGATTTGTAGAAGCTCCCAGTGCAATGCTATTATGAAAAAGAGAAGACTGCCATGCATGCATCACACATATGTAATAATTTTATATGTGTGTTCAATCTGATTCCTTGGAAGGCTTTTTGTTGTTGTTGTTGTTGCTTGATTTCACTTCTTCTGCCACCTAACTGAGACATTTAAGCAACTCATATAACTTACATTACCTGGATGTTTTTGCGGTTCCTCAAATGGATCCTGGGAAAGACATGCCCTTGATTTATGGAGAAGCTGTAAACTAAGTGCATTGTTTACAAGAGGGACTGACTGTTCGTCTTTAAAAAATCTTTAACATGTTAACATCTTTAAAATTAATCTCTAAACATCCATCCTTCCTCACTTAGTGAGTCGGTTTCTTGGACAGGGACAGATTTCTGGGAGGAAGCTGGGCTAGGAGTGAGCCACAGGAGCAGCTTTCTCATCTGTCCATGGCATAAAAACACGGTATCAATCTATTATATAAGTTAATAAACACAGAAATATACTAAATGCAACCCTGATGGGAAAAATCGAAGCAAAAACTCAGAAAACAGCACAGAGAGGGAGAATGTCAAAAAGCTTCGGACAAAACTTCCATTGCCGAGTGGTAGGATGTGTCAGTACGCCTGACACTATCGCTGGATACATCAAAGAGTGCGTTAGAAACATCCCTGCTACAAAAGGGAACACTGGTTGTGCATCCCTGAAAAGCAATGGCATTGACACAAAAGAGCTTGTCAGAGATAGCAAAGGGAAATGCCAGCAACAGTTTTGCACATATAATGATTCCATCAGTACATTGGAGAGACGGGCAATAAAAATGATCAGGGTAGTGCTGGTCACATCGTTTTATGCAGAGAACATTCGCTATGAATTTAGCCTCTTTTATTCCTTAAAAACCACCTTGCAAACTGGTGCTGATTGATATGGGGCAATCATTACTCATTGAGCTGATGGCTGGGAAGGTCCATGAGATCAAGTGACCTGACCTCAGAAGAGTAATGGATTATTATAACAGCATCCAGTGCCCTTAACCAAGTTCAGAGCCTTGCTGGACTCTATATGAGGAAGAGCTGTTGTTGGGCCAATGAATTTATAATCAAACTGAATAAAATGTGGGAGATTAAATAGTCATGGTATCAGAGTAAAGCAGTAACAGAGTTTGGCAAAGAAGCCAGGTTTTCTGACTGCAAAGTTAATATCTAAGTCAGGAGTCTTTTACCTCTTTATATTGTCTTTGTTGTTTGAAGATATCCATCACTGCGTTCTGGCATAATGTTTTTATTAAAGAGATATTTTGATTTGGTTTGAAAGGGATAGTTTCTTCCTCTTCCTCTTCTTTTTCTTTTTTTTTTTTTTTTTTTAATTTTTTTTTGGTTTAGACAATTATTTTGTTTTCTTCTAGAGGACTGAAAAATGGTTTTAAAAGGTGGGTGTGTACTCTACCAGATGCTTAGGAACAAAGAGACTTTTTGCAAACACATTCCTGCTTCTTAAAACGTAGCTTTCAAATCTATGCTTTTCAAACAAATTAGGAAAAAAGAATAAAATGCTGCATTTTTGCAGTAAAGATGGCTCAGTGAAAAGTAAGAGTTGCTTCCCAGCACACAATTCTTCCTTCTCACAATCTCTTTGTAGATGAAATGACAATTTAAAGATTTTGGATTAAAAAAAACAAACAAACACCCCCAAAAAGTCTGCTGGATAGTTCAGATCAACTTAATACAGCTGTGTGCATAACTGATTAAAACTTAAACATTTTTAGCAATAGAAGATAGTCATTTAGATGATGTTCCTTATAAGCATTTGTGTGTATTAAAATAGTTTTTGCAATATCACTGTAAGTAAATGTTTTGAAGAGATATTTGCATTCCTTCTCAATGATTACTGAGGCTCACAAATAGTTGTGTACATTTCTCTTAGACAATCACAGGTGATTTCAGTGGAATTTTATTAAGAAATCTCAACCTTGTCAGCACATATTGAGTCAAATTTTGCCATTATGAAGTCTGACCAGATATTTTCAATATCTAAAGTATGAAACCACCAAAACAAGGAGCTATAATTGGAATGATGGTTGGACCACCAGTAAGTAATCATAGCAAAGAAATGAAAAATTGTAGTGGGATGTTGGGAAGAAGATCCTTATTACTTAGGCCTATTAGACTTGAAATAGTCTCTCAGGGAAGTTGAGAAAGTCCCCTAATTTGAGACACAGAGTACGATTTAAAGCAGTATCCCATAATATGCTGTGCCATCTATTATACACATGGAAACCCTTCTTGAAAAAGGAAGTTGTGAGATGTCATGTGAAGTGTAGCCTCATATATATATATATATATATACAGGAAATATGAGAATGAAGCTAATAAGTTAAGAGATCCATAGAAGGTAAGAAGTGGTTTTAGTTGATTTTTAAGAAAATATTGTACAAATGCAACCAGAAAGGAGATGATCCATTTTCTAAGTAAAGCAGTATATTTACCCTTTCTGTAACAGGCTTTTAGGACTCTATTGTGCAAAACTGGTTACAACAACAACAACAACAACATCAACAACAATAACAACAACAACAAAGAGAGAAACAAAACACATGCAGCAAAATACTTTCCCAGATTTGAGGAATCTAGCAATCTCTGGTAGATACTGAAGTATTTCTCAAATAATACAGCAACTTTTTTTACATAGAGCTGACTGTATTTCATATTTATTTGTTTGTTGGCTTTTATTTTTTCTTTTTTTCTTTTTTTTTTTTCTTTTTTTTTTCATTGTAATAATTACTTAGCCACTCAGCCTCCTGAGACTTCCCAGGGTGTCTTTTCAAGACCAGATTCCACAGAAATATCTACGCAGGGCACCTATATACTTTGAGTCTGATTTCTCAACAGGCATTGGTTTCTTCAGTGGATTAAGAAGAATAGTGCCTGGTTTCTGTTGATGCTTTGGTGTTTTCCACAGGTGTTTAATTCCTTGCTCCTCTGTGCCCAGATAAGTCCTTTATCCATAGTTATCAACTTCCTGGGTATACATCAGGCAAGGATGTCCAGTAATGCCGTATTATCCCACTGATGTCATATTAGTAAAAGAATTTGGCTCCTTTACTTCTCCTTTTTTGTTTCTTAAGGGAAACTTCCAGATATAAGCAGTATTGCTTTCCATTATAAACTGGATTGTTCTTATTGGAATAATGAATGCTCAGTGTTGGGGTTTTCTATTTACTCTTGGGAGAGACAGAAGATTATTCAAAAAGGATCCCTTATAAGATAAAAATAAAAACAAAAGCAAACAAACAAGCAAAAAAGAAAACAAAAACAAAAACAAAAACAACATTTGTTGCCAGGAACTTTGATTTTGTGACACTGAGAGCTATAGTTCTTCTGGAGGGGGAGGGGGGGTGGAGGGCAGGCGGGAAGCCAACCAAAAAACAAAAGCTCAACCAACCAAATAAGAAAATAAAGAAAATAAGCAAATAGAGCAGATTGTTTGAAACCAATATTTGGATACTAGTCATAATGGCTGAAGTGAGCTTCATATTTTACTGGTGCAGATCTGGGGTCTGAGGGAAAGTTATGATGCTTGAGTTGAAGAACTTCATTTCCCATTTATAAAATATGGAATAAAGTCCTATTCTCATCTTCCTTCTCATCCTCTACACCTGAGAAACACTCCAACACCGAAAAGCATCATCACAGAGGGAAAAAGAAACGCACCTCATCTTCTGTTGGAGCTGATACTTCAGACCATTTCTGCCTAACCTCAATTCCATTTTTATCACAGTAGAAAATGGAGCTGGATAGGAATGATAAAACTGTCTGTGCATTCACTTCATTCAAAGCTGCAAGTTGCATTGAAAAGTATGCATATTTCTCTGTGCTCTGAGATACTATGCAGGTAGGAAAGAGCTCACAAAACAATGTGTGGCAATATAATATTGTCCAGCTACATCACAAGACTAGGTAATCTAATATGGGTGTGCATGTGTGGGTATGTGTGGAGTGAGCGTAAGGATAGGTACAGTAAGAAATGTTTTCGTCCCTGTTACAATGGGAATTTTGTTTGGCAGAAATACTATAAAAATGGTGAAAAAAAAAAAAATCCTGTGTCTTATTGAATCTATTTCCTTGATTTTAAACCTGGCTGAATTTTACCAGTCATTGACCAATGATTTCAGCAGGTCATCTGTGCCTTTCTAGAATTGTCTTCTGTCCTACATCTGTAGGATGCTGGAACAAAAAGGGTTCAGGGGACTTACCTCCATCCACCCTAACAAAGATAATTGAAGGAAGGGACTGCTTATTTAGTATTTAAAAAACAAAGGCTATACTTACCACTTCAACAAAAAACAATTGATCACCAATAGTGAGAAAAATTTGTTTAGCCACAGCACACAAACCTTGAGGGATTTATGAGCAGCTCCAAGCTTACCTCTTGACTTCAGCTGGAGACTGGGTACATGTCTGAGTACCAGGATCTGACTGGCAATGTTCTGTGCAAATGAATTTAGAGATTTTCTTAGCTTGTATTCATATTCTACAAAAGGTAAATATCCCCAATTACACCTACTTGGAGCTGAATTATCGACTTCAGCTTTGAAGTGCAAATGAGCTGAATGAAAACATAGGCTGCAACATAGGAGCTATTCCTACTAGCTGATTTATAGTGCATTAACTGTCTAGTAAGGAAACCCTTCTATTGCTATGGATTTGTAATCCCTCTGTCCAATTATCCTGAAGATGAAGGCAAAATGCCATCCAGTGTATGAGGCAATCAATAGTGGTCATTTCTTAAAATTCTTGACTTCTCTTTCTTTCCAGCAATCCAGGTTACAGGGTCTTCCATAAATTGCTCTTTCATGGTTTATCAGCCCTGCTGTTTCTAAGAGCCAGACTTAAGGACTACAGTTATGAAAATAAACTGCTATAAACAACCCTATAGTAGGTTAAAACTATTAGCATTTATGCCAAATGGAAACTCTTTTAGAAACTTCTCATCACCATTGTCTGTCTGTCTAAAAGTGATCTCTGACTAAATAAACATGTCAAGAAGTGGAAATAATAAAATATATTTTTATGACTTTTTAATTAAATAAATAAAAATATACATCCATGAAGTCATACCATATGAAAAATTCAAGCACTCAATTCTCCTGTTGCGATTTCCTAAAGGGAAGTGCTACTTCCAAACTCTCATCTGAAACAGAAGAGGAACCCTCTCATTTGCCAAAGCATCACATCTACTTGTTCAGTCTTCTATTTTCCAGGCATTTATTTTAATCAGTGGAAAAACTCTCAGCCTCACCAGTTCTCTATTACAATATCAACTCTTTTTCCTGCTTCCTAAAACTTCCAACACAAGCACAGAGTTCAGTTTATTTGGAAAATCATGTTTAGCTCAAGAAAATATTAGGTATAGCACATTCACTTTATTTGCTGCATTTGTGTTCATGTGTTTCTACCCATCTCTACCTGATAAACAGATAGTTCTTTCACTTCAGAGACAGCTAAATAAAGATACATCAGTTGAAGTTCATATTATAGGTGTAATTGCAGGATAGCCCCCAACATTTATAACCAGTGGAAATAGAGTTATTACAATCACCGCAATGCAGGATAAGAACAGAGAATTGTAAAATGGGAATGGAAAGGACCTTAGACCTCGTCTATTTTCATCCCCTTACCCCTCTGCCATGGACAGGGAAGGTCTCTTGCATCCTCAAGCACATGTATGCATTTTGGAGACTCCATCTGTTATTCCCTCCCTAAATTGCTAGTTTAATGTTAAAAACAAAGACAATGAGAAATGGCTGCCTGCAGTGCTGATATCTAGCATGTGCCTGTCTGGAAAAAGATAAAAAATAATTCCAGCCTTTCTATCAAAAGGAAGGCAGCAAGAAACTGAAGAGTCACAATGAGGAATAAGACTTTTTTTTAGAAATCAATACCAATGTCATGATTGGACAATGATCTTCTAAGGAGTTTCAGCCTGTTAAAAATCTAATATGTGTAATAGAGGGATTTGGGATCTTAAAAGGGTCATAACCTTGATTATTTAAATTCAAATAGCTAAGATCACAGTGGTATCTGGAAACAGAAATATTGTGCATAATTTTAGGTCACAATGACAGCTGCTACGATATTTTCCAGTGAGGTCAATGATCTGTGTTTGGTGAAACCTAGATAAATCAGTGTTCAAAAGTGTCATAAATTCCAGCTTTCTTTGTTCTGTATGGTCATGTCTAAAGATATTATAGACTATGAAGTAAGGAGAGTGCTCTGATTGGCAGAATAGCATTTTCCATCACTGTGTTTTTGTTATTCTAGCAATCAAGGTACAAGCATAGTAAGTATGGTAAGTTTTCAAATTTATTACCATTTTCAATAAAAAAGGTAATTAATGAACCAAGGAAGATTTTTTTATCTACTTTATAGATTAAAACCCAGAATACTTGTAGATATTTAGCCAAGGTCATCCAGGAGATCTGGATGTGTTAAAGGCATCAGATTCTGTTGTCAGACTCCTTCTTATGGGCACTAATATACATACATACCTGAGACTCACAGGTCTACCTGAAGTTCAATTTTAGTGAGTGATCCTTGCATTTTCTTGGGAGATATACCATTCTCTTTGGGCTCAGTCCAGAACCAATTTTGTAGGTACAGTGGAAACACAGTTATGCCATTTCCAGGAGAATTTTTATCTGTACTACTCTATAAAGCTTTTGCCTAACTTCAAAGTTCAGATGTTACTTTGTAAAGGCAGAATTAATTTTCCTGATTGCTAATCCATCACCACTAAGTATGATGCATATGGTATCAAACATAGGTATTTCTGCTATCATTAATTGTGGCACATTGTCACAACCGATAAGGAAATGCAGTATGAGAACAAGAAAACAGTCGCTGGATTTGGCAGCTTACTCTTGTTTTCCTAGTCACCATGGCAGGTACCAACCGAAACCCTTAACTCAGGAGGGTGACTGTGTGAATAAACGAGGAAAAGAAACTCAGGGCTTGGAGAGCATCAATCATTCAGCTGTGTTGTCTCACACTCTTTGCAGTGCTGTTGTTCAGTGAAAGATAAAGATGAATAGGTCTGAAGAAGGAGGGGTGTCTGTAAAATATCCTAATGCTCAGGAGCAAAGGCATAACTTTTGGCCCTGAGAATTCTGCTGGAGTAAAGGGGAAGCAGTGACACAGAGGGTGAGAGAAGGAAATTAGCATGTGATTGATAAAAGAGAAATCAAATAAAGAACTGTGGTTTAAATGGCAGGTAAAGTACAGCTGAAGCAGTAAGTATCATATGACAGACAGGAAAGGAAATGAACACATTAACACATAAATTAGCAGGGTAGAAAATATCTGGGTCCAAGCCCAACAGCAAGTAGAAATACTCAGGTCAGGAGGAAAAGAATAAACTGGTTTTGAGAAAGTAAATCATAATGTGAAGTGCTATGGAGGTATTTGGGAAAAAAACCCCAAAAAACCAAAAAAAAACCAAAAAAACCAAAAAACAAACAAACAAACAAAAAAAAACCAAAACAAAAAAAAATAAAACAAATGAAAACTTTTCTGTTTCAGTTT
>VXBI01010817.1:45327-59715 GCA_013397375.1 Toxostoma redivivum
TTGAAAATACCTTAACCCTTCCCATTTACTATAAACTGTGAGATGAATGTTGCATCATTCAGTAGCACAATGCAGATTTTTAACGATTTTGCATTGCTATTGATTTTACTGTTAAGGGAAACAATCTTAAGAAGCAGACTCTGGATTAGGTTACTTTCTTTACTCTTGATTTTACTAGATGATAGGTCTCCTAAGGTTATGTTGCAATTTAGAACTAAGACATAGAATTGGGCTGGCTCTCTTGACTTACTATAAATTTAGATATTTTTTAGCTTTTTCTCTATTTTTTTTTTGTTTCTAAGTATGGTCTTATTAAATCAATTCCTGACATTTCAATAAAAATCAGGAACAGATCAGCAAAATACTTGTTCCTATTCCACACTGAACTCTGTTCTGCAGACATGCACTCCTCAGCTCTATATTTTGAAGGGCCAAATTGCAGGTCTCTGGACTGGTGGCTTCCAGAGTATTTCCCACTCTCCTCGTAGGACCCCTGCTTCTTATTTCTCTCTTGGTTAATGCTAAACTATTTTGCTATTGCAAATCATTCATGCTCATCCTTCTGTAACTTTATGAATCTTCAGCTGCTTCATATATCTTAATTTAAGTGAGCTAAAAATAGGTGTTCTGGGATGAGGGAGCAAAATAGATGCTATAACAGTGCTGTAATAATAATAATATAGTAATAAAGCAACCATCAAAATAACAATAAGCAGTGGTAATATTTTCACTATTTAAATGACACTTAATAGATACTGAATGATATAATAAACAAAACATACATTGTATGATGTGTTATATACCTTTTCTAACATTCTTAATTCAGACATTTTAAAATATAAACTGTTTAAATGTATATACATATCTGCATGTATATGAATTAGTAAATAATATATAAACACAAACACATTCACAGAATCACAGAATGGTTTGGTTAGGAAGGGGCCTTAAAGATCATGTAGTCCAAGTCCTAACTAATGGAAAAAAAACCTCACATTTAAATAAAACTAAATTTATTCAAGTCACTTTTTAAAATCCAGACATATATTCTGGATCTCTCACATATGTTCTGAAGCAGATACATATCTTTAGATCCTTTAGTAAGATCAGAAATATATCCAACATATGCATCATCTTGAGATGCATTCTGCTTCATGGAGGAATTTATCACTGAAGGAATCAAAGTTTCAGCTAGTTTTAGACAGGAATGGTTTGCAAAGTCTGACTTTAAGAGCAACACTGAAAAGTAGTCAGGAAATCCCTGCCAAATCTCATTTTCTTTAGCACAATGTTTTACTTAAAGTTGGGCTAAGAGATGACCACAGCAAAGGAGAAGGAGCCAGCAAAGAGTTTCTGTGCTACCTTTTGCAGCCAAATTAATGTTGCTACACGTTGCATGATGCATGATGTGTACTTTCACATGTACTTTCTCTCCATTTCAATGGAGAGAGCAGAGGGGCTGCCGTGTCCTTAATCTGAATAAATCACCAAGTGTGAGAAGGGCTCAGCAAAGTGATAAACTCAGAGCACAACAGGGAAGTTGCTTCTGGGGTGAAATGACCAACAGCAGTTTGAGGGCCTGGCCCTCTCTAAAATAGATGTGAGCCTTTTCCTTCATTGGCTTCTGCAGGTTTGGATCAAGCTAACAGCAGGGAAGCATAATTTAGCTGGCTGAACGTGCAGAAGAAATCCAGAAGGAAGGAATCTCCTGAGCCTTACTGGCATGTGGCCAGGTGCTTTGGAAGTGACCCCACCCACCGTGCCCTAGCTCTCAAAAAAGATGAATAGAAATGATCACAGGAGGCCAAGGCCACAATTTTTGGATGACCCTGTAGAGCAGCCCTTCTACCAGCCTCATGTGTCATGTACACGCAGCAGTCAGAACAATGCAGACACACACCAAAACGGGCTTTTGTGTAAACTTGATATTATTACAGCATACAAAAAAATGTAATGTGGAGCAAAGCACCATTTTTAATGCATACTAATTAAAGTGGGAAATTACCAAACATGAATTCACTTACCACTTCATTTACCATGTTACACTATAGATCTGGTAACCTTTATATTCAATAATAAAATCTGTGACTAATTCCTAAAATAAACTCTGAAAACAAAAGCAGTTATTTCTGAAACCTAGCATATGCCAGAGAAGCACATTAATAGAAACAGTTTCCAAATTATTTTGGAATATGTTAAATCCTGTGGGCTTGATCCACCTCTGGTGTAAATTGGCTTCTCCCTTGTAACTTTAATTGAATTAATACCACTAGGGATTTGGCTTTCTGCACCCTAATTTTTTTTTCTTTTTTTCTATTTTCATTGGTTTGGAGGGTCTGCATTTTTTTGTTCTTTCTTCTTTTCTTTTTTTCTTTTTCTCCTTTTTTTTTGTTTTTTAATGCATAACACTGCATCAAAACAAACTTATTTAAATCTCTTAGAAAGTCCACATATGAATGTTAATGTGTTAAAATGGAAAATTTTTTATCTTATATGCGATGTGCATGGAAGAACAAGGACCTGCTACAGCTCTTCCCAATTCCATGAAAGTCTATGTTAGATTATTTTCAAAGTTTATGGGTGCATAAAAAGGGATTTTATAATTCTTCATCTCCTGAGTGAATTTGTCCCTTGCCTGTTGTACAGTATTAAATGTTCTCCCCTTACTGCAACTGAAGAGCAAGGAGGATATTTTGGTTCTTCTCAACCTGTTGTCTCACTTCTCTCACCTCTGCTGTGCACAGAAGTCCCTTCCTTTCCCTTTGGGGTACCCATCAAAACCTGTCCCACTTCATCAGCAATACATTTCTTGAATTGCAAATAAATTCCAAGTGTGTTTGGCATAGGGTGGAAAGCACAAAGAAAATGACAAAATAAGACAAATTGTAAACAAATGTGACAAGCTGAATAGAAAATGAGAAAAACAGGTGCAAAGCTGGCATGGCCTTGCATGAATATCACTCACAGCAGAGATGAGAAAATGTCTGATTCACCTCCTTTCCTCCCCCCTCCACTCTTTTTCCATTCTTTTTTCCCACTAGACCTGAAAGCTGTCTAGCTCAGTTGTCAGCTAAGGTTGTGCCCAGTGTTTGTATGCTGCATAAACTTTGTTTTTCCTGAAGAAAACCAGATTTTTAAATCCCACACATCAACAAAGCTGAGAAAAGAGTTAGTGTGAAGAAAAAGAAAAAAAACAACTACTCCGCAGTGTTCTCCCAGCATAATTTTGAAGTATGTGCAGTTCTCTCAGTCACCAAAAGACCAAGCATGTCCATTATAGCCTGCTAGAACACTCTCAGGAGAAGGAGAGCCCTGGAAAATTCAAAGTATTGTTGAATTTTCTTCTGCCTTACTGGGATAAAATATTCCTGGATAGTTCTAGATTTTAATTCATCTCCTATGGAATTAAATATGGGGATGTGCTAATGTTTTTAATTTTAAGGGGATGTTTCTCCCATCAAATGTTTCCTTCATCACATGCATAAATTTTAATTGTGTAGTTACTGCTGGTGATAACATTTTGCTATAAATTTAATTCTTCACTGTCATCACTTCATGAAATATTTGATAATCTACTGCACTGTATTGTCTCCATCAGTAAGGCAAGTAATATATACTACAAATAAGAACAATTTCAGAAATGTAGTACAGTTAAAAATGTAAAACAGAGAAGAAAAACCTGAAGTAAATTTTTGGCTGGCTGATTGATGCAATAGTTCTCTTCAGTCATTAGCAATTTGCATGTGGATGGAAAAGGGGCAAAGAATGAGGTTTGAACATAAAAAACTATAGAAACTATATAAAAACCATACATAGACAAATTGTACCAAAACTTTCACATTGTAAACTCTCCAGGAATTCATTTTGGGAATTTGTGACCTTATGAATTTGTGCTTTGTGTATATTTTGAGAGTACCAAGAAAGAAAGACTTCCACTCACAATCTGTAAAGTGTTCACCTGGCAGCAGTATTCTGTGTTGAAACAAAAATCATTGACTAAAAATATTCTCATTTCAAAGGCCATTTTAAATAAGTGTATCATTCTGTGCTATGCTCGTGCCATGCCCTGCACAATGACCTGGCTTGTAATGGCAGCATTGCTATTAGTAATTCATGTTATTTTTTTCTAACAACTTTCAGACATTCATGATCTGCTATCAGCATTTCTTGTGCTGAATCCTCCTAATTGCATCAGCTTTTGTGTGGAGACAATCTTAGGAGTTAATATATCTCATTTCTGGAGTCCAACAAACACTGTAAAAAATCCTATGTGTATTTCTACCTGAATTAATTCTCTGACACTCAATTTTCTATGAAAGTTCAAAACACTGAGTTTTCTTGCCAGGAATGTGTTTATCAAACACTTATTACTTCTGGCAGTGGTAGTTTTAAAGATGCAAATATTTTCAGTGAGATACGCTTGCTTTTTTACCCAGTTGAGAAGACTATATTAATATTATGAAATGTCTCTGACCAATTACAAATAAGTACTCTATTTAAACAGCAGAGAAAATAAAAAAAAGAAAAAAAAGAAGAAAAAAAAAAAAGAACCCCAAACAACCAGTGTCTCCACAGATATACTAATAATAATAAAAAAAGTCAGAAAAGTCTGTCAGATAGCAAATAAATCTGAGAAGGCTGTGATCTGCTGGGAAGTAGAAGGAAGCTAATTTGTCAGACAAATGATTTGTTGTGAATTGTGCTGTTATCTCTGTTCAAGGGGAATGAGCCTTGATTCTGGAAGGTGCCGAGCCAGTCCTGCCAGTTTCTAAACAGGCTCAGGTCCCGTTGTGGCAGAATATCAATTTTTTCCACATGCAGACTGATTTTGATGAGATGTAGCATAATGTCCAAGAAAAGAAACCTGCTTTCCCTTCCCACCTCCATCACAGGTCTCCTTCATGACCTTGGGCAGAACACTTGTCCTCTCTGGACAGCAATTCCTCCATCTGAAAATTGGGCATGATACTATATTTTTAAAGCTGTTTCGGACCCAGGATGAAAAATGCTAGACGTTATGATTATTATTATATTTCATTGCTGACATCTATTACTGAGTATGTATTTCACAGTGACAGATATCACAGTATGTATATTTCTATAATGACAACTATCACAGCACGTATATTTCTGGGATGACAAGTACCATATTAGAGTGTGTATATTTTTGGAATTAAAGCTATAACAGCAGAAATTGTTCTAAAGCTACAGTACTAATTGCTATATACTTTCCAAAAATATATGGTATGTTGTTATATGTCATCAAATTGTACTTCTTGTTTCATTTTGGATATATATGTATATAATATAGGTGTATATAAACTGTAATACATATTTCATGTTGTTTGACATCCACCAAATTTCTCTATCCTAATAAAACATCCCATACAAAGCAATGTCTAGCAAAAATGTAAGAAATTAATATACTATAAAAGACTTTTAATGGCTAACAATTCAGCATGGGAGTATCAATGAAATCTTTCATGGCATGTATTAGAGAGTTAAGCATTGCAATCTGCTCTTCACACTGATATCCAACATGTGAAGGAAATGCCAAGATCAGTTAAAATCGTAGAAAGTTGGTTTTTTTCTCTTTTCTTTTTGCCAAAATTCATACATATATATGTGTGTGTGTGTGTGTGTGTGTGTGTGTGTATGTATTTAAAAGAATATTTATTATGTTACCAGAAGAAGAAATCACGTCCCTGTAAAATAAAAAAGTAATTGTTCTCTCCTCACAGTGCAGTTCATGGGAAGATTATATACAGCTGACTGCTTGATAGAATGCCAGCCTATTTTTCAAATTAAAAATTGCTTATAAGCTTTTATGTACTCTAATTTTTTAATAAATAAAAATGGAAATGTTTATTTAAAGTTCTTAAAATGGTAAGATATATATTTCAACATCTATTAGTAAGTCAATTGACTTGATAAAATTCCACATTTAAAAAAGACTAAGCTCTCCCACAGGAGTGTGTCCTTACATCATGGAAAAGCTCAGAGCTGAAGCTTATTTTGGACCTTGGTTACAGCTCAACAAATAGCTGCAGTGTCCAAAATGCAGGTGCAAAAACTTCCCAATTTTACGAGAAATATTTAGTAAATTGGCTGAAGGTCTATTTTTCTCGAGAGCCTAAAATGAGATTACAGAGTCAGGCAAAAAAAAAAAAAAAATAAAAAAACCAAAACCTAAAAACCAGTAAAATTAATATTTTTTTTTTACTTTGAAAAACTTTCCTTGTCTGAAAGCATGAAAAAATATGCAATTTTTTAAGTGTAATTTTATTTTCTCAGTTTAAAATATTGATTCTTTGGCCTTTCAGTTCCATCTAAAAAACTGATTTAATGTCAAGGACTTTGAAAAGAGAAGTTCTTTCACTCATTTAAGCTACTAAGGTCAGTTTCTTTAGCCCTAGTAAGTACAAAATCTCCTTGAAAACTATGATATTAATTACTAGCTACTTGATAGTTAATTTCCCCTCATGACCTCCATTGTCTGAGGCAGAAATACTTCAAAGCAATTTGACCTCACATCCAAGCAAGTGCTGTGGCAGGTCAGAGATTTGCCAGCCTGCCTGCTGGAGAATCTCCACACATCTGTGGTTATCACCTGTTTGTGAGGCTGAAAACCAGCTCGTTACTTCTATTAAACATCTGTATTCCTGTCTTCGATAGTAGTGTGAGACCAGGTTATCTGCTCACACTTCTGCCCATTGGTTCACTGCACCAGTACAACTTGGGGCTGTGTTCCTGTGGTGTTCATGATGTTATGCTCCCAACACTGCCTCTTTAATATGGAAACTAATGCAATTCACCAAAATGCAGCCTTCTGCTTATGTGGAAGGGAAAAACAAAACAAAACAAAACAAAACAAAACAAACAAACAAAAAACAAAACAAAAAAAACAAACAAAACAAAACAAAGCAAAAAAACCAAAACAAACAAACAAAACAAAACAAACAAAACAAAACAAAACATGGTAAATTTGGCTGAATTGTGAAAGTCATATTACCCTCTGTTGTACCCATAAGAAGAAACATGTTTTACCCAAGGCACAGTCTTGTACTTATTAGTATTAGTTCCAGAACCACTGCTAAATCAAGTATTTTGAGATGCTAGTCCATGAATAATAATGCCAGAGAAGTACAATAATTAATAGAACATGAGGATATTCCCTAAAGAGCATGAGTGGCATTGCAAGAGGTATGCATGCCTGTCCTCTGAAATTTGTCTGCTACGGCCTCTTGAACTTTGATTTTGAAAGGTGGGGAAGAGGTGAAATGAATTACACTTCATTAGCAACGTCGAGTAAATGGAGGCCCCTCTTCTCTGGAGAAACAGCCTTTAATTGTTAAATTCCCAGAATTCCCCCAGCACATCATGCTGGATTCGCTCTCCTGCTCTGACTGAGTGCAGGTGATGTTTTTCATTAGCCATTCTTTCTCTTGACCCTGATGTCATCATTGTTGCTGTTCTTTATTAATATAAAGTGCCTCCTTCTCCCCTGGATTGCAGGCATTTCACGCAAAACTCACATCCGCTAAGTAAATATTAGCATAATGGTAACAAAACAAACTTTTCAAGAATATTTTGTATCAATTTATTACTGATGGACTGACATCCCTTGAGGGTCTGGTCTGCTTAGTCTGCTAGCAATTACAACAGAAACAAGCTCCCGTCGCACACACCTCTTGCCATTCTGACTAACCTTGACCTGGAAAGGACATTTTCTAGGGGTGAAAGGATGTCTTAGCCTATTCATTACTTTTCATGCCTCTTCAGACAGGTGGAGGAAAATTATTCAGTTAGTGATGATCTTAGCAAGCGACAGTATATTAGCCAAAATGAAGAGTAATTCAGGGTAGCAGGAGGAAGCAGCACAGACACCAAAGTAATGAATTTCATGCTCTCTGTCACCCACTGGGGTACACAGTGTGGAGATGCTCAATCAGTCATCAGATTTAAGGAGGGAATTTTTTTTTCCCCCCCTAGGCTTTTATATCACCTTTGGGGGATAAAGGTGAAATGGAAATTCCTAAGGGATTTGATTTGGTTTGGTTTGAGTTGGTTTGGTTTGTTTGTTTGTTGTTTATTTTGTTTTGTACGTTTGGTTTGTTATGTTTTCAAAAATACCATAAGGGTTTTATGTACCTCTCTGTTGAGTCAATTACCACAATGAGTGGTTCATATGTGATTTATGCTTTCTTTGGCCCCTTTTGCTTTCTTTTTATTCTGATTCTTTGAAGCCTCTCTGAGAAAGCCTCCATTCAAAACTGAAATAATTCTGAACCATTTAACGACAGCTCTAATTAGAAACACTTGGGAGATGGAAGAAATTGAAGGAAGTATCTTGTCTTTTTCATTTCTTCCTTTGGTCTATTTTTTGTGGGTTGTGTGTCTGAAGACGTACAGGTCCTGGTTCTCAGTGTGAAAAAGCCTTCTGCCAACAGCTCTGCCAATGAGGCCTTGTATGAATAACCTGAAAGTCCTAGAGAAGCTACCACCCCTTCCAAGAGTTCATACAGTAGTACTACTGCTGCCATTTATTCTCAAGTTATTTTATTCACAGTCTACTCCGGTGTCTTCACATTGTGCAATGGTTTGGGAAGCTCTTAATCTTTCCCTCTCAAATACCACAATGAAGAATTCACTCTGACTTACCTCTGGCTTTAAAAAGTATGCCTATTCTCTTCCAAGAGAATGATTTGTCCCCAGTGTCACTGCAACTGTGACTGAGGCTGTGTGGTGAGGCAAATTTAGTAATCTGTCTGAGATACTATGGAGATACCTGGGCATCCATTTCTTTCCAATTCAGTCCAGTTCAGTTGAGCTCTAGCACATTTATATCACATCAGATGTAAAGTAAAGCAAATTCATTAAAATCTTGGTGTGGAGCCATATTTATGTTTCCAGTTGTCTGACTGTCCATGTCTAGCTGAATCCATGAAAATTCTGAGATTGGCATTGAAAGCTGTTTTAATTGCTCTGAAATAACATCATTCAGTCCAAGACAGTTAAGAAATGATTGCTACTTTTGTGTGTGTGTTTTTGTATCAGTGTTTTGCAGCACAGATTGATTAAAAACAAACAAAAAACCCAAGCAAACTAACTAATCTATTTCTCTTTTTCATATGTTTTCTGCAGCATGGTATGGTACCAAGGAGCACTGAACAATGAGCAGTGCGGTTTGAAAAAAGGAAAATTCCCATTTTACCCATGTAGGAAGTAGAAACCATTAACATTTGGATTTGAATGTACCCAGGCTGCTCTAGAAACTTGGCAATCACAAATATCATGCTGCCTAGAGAATCAGAGACCATGGAAAATAATTGGAAAGATAAGTACTTGGTTGTGTGAAAGCAAGAGTGAAGAAATCTGCATTAGGAGACCAGCTGTGTATTAGGTGTATAATACAATACAGAATGACATAAATTACCATGGCAAACAAATGGACACTCAAGAAGCAGCACATAGGGGAATGTGTATAAAAGAAAGACTGGGATTCCAAAGAGTGTTTGCTGTGGGGAATGTTCTTATTAAAAAAAAAAAAAAATCAACAAATGAACAAAAAATAAACCCAAACCAATCCCTCTACACACACAGTTGTTTTGGGTTTTTTCTTCATTTCAAGCACTTTTATTTTTTTTTTAAGTCCTATATACGTTACTTCATATTTTTCTATGATGTGGTAGATTTTTTCTTCTCCTACTAGAAAAAGTGTATTATTGCTGAAGTCAGTGTGTGTTAGTGCTAACAGCCCTAGATTCTGATATTTCTGGGAGGGAAAAAAATCCTACTACTTTAATCTGGAGACATTCCAAAGCCTGTAGAGACTTTTAAATTATTATTAGATTCTATCAAATCCTAAAATACAAAATAAGGAAGGTTATGACACATCTTTCTGGACCAGATCAGTACGTATTTCGTGAGATTTGCAGAACTGCTTAGACAAAGCATAAATAGAAATTTATTTGACTACTTTAAAGCAGAGTAGAAATATATTTGTATAAAATGTATATATCTTAGACAATTAAGAGTTAGCTTTTATCAAGCTTTAAACATGTACAATGCTGTCTGTCCCTTTAAGTCATAGTGCCTTACAGCCAGTGAACAGAATTATGTGCTTCACAGCATATTTTAGAACCTTGCTTTAAAATGAGAGGAATCATACCTTGGATGTGATTACCTCTCTCCATTTACTATAGAGAGAGTATGCAGTCACTAACTCAGATGAAAATGTCTGCTCTGTGTATATCTATTTAAAGTCCAATGAATCTCACCTGAAAGTCTGAATTCACACAACTCTCAAGTCCTTTGAATTCTTTGTATTAAAATACAAACCAGTGCCTTGCTGCCAGGTTTGCTGTGTGTGTGTTGTGCCAGGCTGATTGGTATCCAATTGATTCTCCTCCTTATTCACTGGTCTCATATCCTCCCTTTCTTAAGAAAAGAATGAAAAATGGGTGAATGACAACTTTTAGCAATCAATGGTCAGGATATGCTCTCAATGCAAGATGTAAGGACACCCTGGGCTATCCCAGATTAGCATTCCCTGTGAGCAGACAACATTATAAACTGAAACACTGCCATTTGCTTGAAAGTTAGATTAGGACTTCTGTCAATGTTTGAGAGAGATTCTGGAAACACTGTAGTAAGAGGTAGTGATAGAATATGTTTATGCAACATTTCAGATTTTGTAACTAGGGTTCCTTTTCATTAAACCCAAATTTTCTAGTGCAGGACAGAATATGATCTGTTAGAGATTCATTTTAAAGAAGACAAATTTGCAAATCCCTAGGAATCCATACCATGTACCTAACTGAACAGGTAGCACACTAAAGAAAACTCTACCCAACCAAAACCTGATAGTTTATCAGAGGTAATTTTCACAGATTTTGGCCTTGATGATGTATTTTTTATATAAATCTCTTAAAAAGGGCACTTTTTCTATAGCTGGGAAATGGGAAAAAAACCACGTATGCAATGTCTCATATATGAATTTATTGAAGCAAAAAGGTCAAAACTTCTCAAATCAGACTTGCCTGTTCTCACTAGTAGTTTAGCTAATAATTTATTTTAGTTCCCTTAAAAAAAAAAAGGTTTTGTACTGTATCTGCTTGAAAATCACAGTATAAATGCAAATAAACTGGTACTGAGACACTCTTGATTAAATAATACAGAAAAGTAACAAAAGAACATAAATTTATTTCTTTCAAACAGCAGCTTTTAACTGCATTAATATTATCTTAGCTAAAAGACATTAAAAAATCCAAATTGTGATTTCCAAAGCCCTGATAATGCAACTCGGTGAAAAAATAAGAAAAAAACACATATAAAAAAATAGGGACAAATAAACAAAAACCAAACAAACAAAAAATTAAAATGCAAACAAACAAACAAACAAAATAAACCTTGTGAAATACATTTTCCTCAATGATCCAAAGAATAACTATGTCTGAGATAACGATATGTAGGATGGCTGTTGCTCAAGTAGTAAAAAATAGTCAATGCAAGCTGACCAGGCAAAATAGGGAAAGTAGCATTCCCTAGTGAGTCCTATAGCTGTTTCAAAGGTGCAAGGTCACAACTAAAATCTATGGGTTTAAGATAAAACATTTCAATTTTAAAGAAAATGGTTCTCCTTAAAAATTAAAAATGTAGAAGTCAACATTACCAAGAGAGATTCTGAAGTCTTTGTTGGACCCAAAAGGCAAAATCGCTAAATTTCTATTGTGTATCATACTTGTGAGGATTTATGACTTTGGATGAGCAGTTCTGTAGTCTGAAAAAAGGGAAAGGAATAGATGGAACCAAAGCCAAATTTGTGCAAGGAAGAGGGAGGTAGTAAGGAACATTATTAAAGCAGACAGTAATGGAAATCTATGAGAAATCTGAACAGAGTTATAGGTGAAGTGATTAAGTCCCCTTCCAGATTGAAACACTGTTATCTTTCCTCCTTTCAAACTGAAACATACAGCAGGTGGGACACAGGCATCAGAGTTTTATCTTTCTTTCTAAGCAAAAAGGTGCTAAAGACTTGAGACACCACCTGAAAACTAATCCTGTAGCAACTGGGTGACAGGTCAATCTGGGATGCTTTTTGGGAAAGCTGTCCCCTCAGTGATATGGCAGTGAGGAGTTCCAGCTTCCAAAATGTGCAGGGCTCAAAAAGGACTGGCTCTCATCCCTAGCAAAATTATTCATTGCCTCTTTGCTCAGTGACAGGCTTAGCCAACCAACCATCCATCAACATGTGGCTATCCATATGTCTTTCTGCACAGCTTTTCCTACATAAATACCTATATTTGAGATGGAAGACTAGACAGACATCTGTGTGAGAGCAAGGGTCAGCAGCTGGACTGCTTTCATATGTTTATGCAGATGTTCCCCTATTCTTCCATCTATACAAGCTTCTCTGACTATTTGATTGACCTTTATGGTCACTGAATATTCATTTTCCTAGAACTTCAGTGACATTTTAGACAGCTCAGATATCCAGAATACAACATACACCCTACAGTCAACTCGTTATATTTTGAAGATGCAGCTGAAGCCTTATGGTATAAAAAATAGCATTGTAAGGAATAAAATAAGTTGGAGAGTCCTTTTTTTTGGTTGTTTTTTTATTTTTTAAGTTATTTTCCCTGTAACTTTCAAAATCTTTTAAGGAAATATATTCATAGACTATTTATTTTTGAGTGTGATCATGATTTACAGCTGGGAAAACAATTTACCTGTAAGAAGATAATAAGCAAGTTATATTGTCACTGTATGTTTAGAAACCAGTGTCTATTTCACCTGTCTATTGCATTGGTTTGGTTTGGGATAAAGTCAGTTGTCTCCATAATTCCTTCTATGGGATTGGTTATGCTTCATATTTGTGATGGAAACTGTTGTTAACTGAGAAGTTTCATTTATTGAGGAACAGAGCTTAGACAGCACCAAGGTATTTTCTGCCCTCAGTAATTAGGTTGAGGATATCCAAGATGCCTTGAGGTGACACACAGGGGACAGCTGACCACTCAAATGTCCCCAGGCATGTTCCATATCCTATGGTGACATTCTCAGCAGTAATGGCTGAGGGTAATGAGAAGGTAGGAACATTCAGAGTGATGGCACTCATCCTCCTCAATTCCATGTGATTGAGTCCTGGTGTTCTGGGGATGGCCAAACACCTAACTGCTAGTGGGAAGCAGTGAATGATTTCCTTGTTTTGCTTTCCTTGCACAATTTTTTTTTTTTTAACTCTCTTTACCACAATCCATGAGTTTTCTCACTGTTCCCCTTCCAATGCTCTCCCTAATCCCAGGGAGTGGAGTGATTGACCAGCTGCATGGCTCCTTCTGGAATTAAACCACAACATCTCTTCTAAACCTAGGTAAGAAGGAATGGCAAGGTTAGAGACATTAGAGTTTTTACCTCAAAAATTTCCAGAAATCACTACCTCAAACCTCTCATAAGTACTTGGTAGTCCACTTGGAGTCAAGCTTTTCTCTAGACAAAGGAATAAGGAAACGTTCATACCAATAAAATGAAATATTCTGGTTGATACTCTCACTGGGGATCCAACAGGGTGACAATGACTGAAACCTGTCTGATCAATATGTTTACAAGAAGTGTCCAGAGCTGAGCACCAGATTCCTCTGTGAGCTTTAGAAACCCCTGCATCATTCCCATGTTAACCTTACTACCCTATGGAATAACTACTCAGTGTACTAAATCTGCTAAGCAAGGACTTTGCAATTCCAATCCAATAGAAATGAATAAATATCTGACTGCTAAATGAATAGACTCTCATACATTAAGCCAGTAAGCCAAAAAAAGTCATTATAATGTATGCATTTGAATTATAATATACAAATATACAAAAGGAAAGATAGACATCCATTGAGACCACAGAATTGATTACATGGTTAACAAGTGGAATATTTATAGGCCATTATTCATATTAATACTAATAGTTCTTTTGTGCTGCTTTCCTCCATTCTATTGTATGACACAATGAAGTCAGTGGCTTCATTTCCTTTCAAAAACCCACCCTCTACCTCGAATTTACCCTTGCATCCACCATTCTTTCTCCTGAATAACCTTGCCTAATACAGTTTCAATTTAAAACTAAGTGTTAAGCTGGGAAATGGATAAAAGAGGAAACCACTACATATAAGCACGAAAGTTCACTGTGCATTATTAACAGTCATAGTAGTACTTTGCATTTAATTCCCTTCCTGTAAGGGGATTAAAACATTTCTAATTATTAATCAGTATTAAACAATTTATAATTACCTCTGCAAGAAGGTAATTATTAATACATCCATTTTGCAGATAATCTGAGCCACAAAATAATTGTGCAACTTTGCCAAAATGGCACAAAAAAAAAAAAAAAAAAAA
>VXBI01010817.1:59763-73754 GCA_013397375.1 Toxostoma redivivum
GAGCCAAGAAGCAAAAGAAAAGATAAAAAGATTATGTGTCCTGTCCCTTGTTCTTGTCCTAACTTGTGTAGCAACACATTGTTCTTGGGAAGAGAGATTATGCCTACAGAGTGCCAGACAATAAAATGGAGGAAATTGTTATGAAAGTCATGTCAGTTTAACTATGAAAATAGGACCTCACATAGAGCAAAATTAAAGAAGAAAAAGAAAGAAAAAAATGAAAACAAAATAAAATAGCAACGACAAAAAAAACCAAACAGAAAAACCCAAACCAAACCAACCCCAAAACAACAAAACCACCTCACACACATTTATAGGCAATTTCTGCTAACAGTAGCTGCTATATCTATTGGGAAAAAAAAGCATTTAAACTCAGACTTTATTTAAGCGAAGGAGTTTTAACTCCCCTAATTCAATGTAGGTTTTTTGGGTTTTTGACATATTTTATCTAATGTAACGTAGCATATATTCCAATGATGCACAAATAAGTACCTAACTCTAAATTCCTCCACTGAAACCTCCTCCTGCTAAATATTAGTTTAGATGTGTTGACTTCATGAGTTTCTGTATACATACTGGTGATAAAATCATAATTTCTACTGATGCACATGCATCTTAGAACTAAATTTAGTGTGGAGGCCTTGAAAGGCACTCACAATTAGAAAGACACGAGAGGCCTCTCTCTCAGCTGTCTCCTTTTGATAATAAATCCTGCTCTATCAGGTCAGAACAATTCTGTCTTGCTCCTTAGGTCAGCCCTGTGCCCTCTCCCTGTCCACCAACCTCTTGGTCACTCCCACCCTGTTTCCTTGTTGGCCCCCATGCCCTAATCCCATCCTTGTAACACCCCCATGCCCCCTAGTAACTGGTCTCTGGTACTACTTCCCCCCTCCCCAAAACACCCATGTATTTAACCTGGACTCTCAGACCACCCCCCTTGCCTTTGCCTTTGTTTCTGCGCCCCGGGACTGGGCACACACGTGGCTGAAATAAACATCTCTGTAAAACCCTTGCAAAGGCCCTTCCTGTTTTTTTACCTGCTTCATCTCAACAATTNAGGCCCTTCCTGTTTTGTTACCCGCTTCATCTCAACAATTACCCCAACATCAACAATTTAGTTCAGATGTCTTGCTTTCATTTGGTGTCTCATAGATGAGGAAACTAAGGGCAACTCCAATCCATTATCTTTATACAACCATCCTTCTTTTAATTCCTGGGAACAAGCCAAGCAATTAAAAATAAAAATTAGAATAAAAAGAGAAAGAAAATGAAAAATAATAAGAAAAAAAGAAAAACAAAATAAAAAAGAAGAAAGAGAAAGAGAAAGAGAAAGAGAAAGAGAAAGAGAAAGAGAAAGAGAAAGAGAAAGAGAAAGAGAAAGAGAATTTACAGCATTGGAGGAAAGAAAAAAATTGTTAATAAATTGGATGTCTGTCTAAAGGAATTCTACAATTCTGTACAAATTCACCTCTACATATGTGGTGAATAACTCAGTTTTCTGATGTTGTTTCTTCCTGAGTAGTATGGGAAATGACACTGCTCTCCTTTACCTAAATGTTGTGACCTCTAAGTCCTATTTTTTGAAAGACTATTGGAGATTAGTTGAAACTAAGGAGCATCTACTATAAGGAGCAGCCGAAGGACCTGAGTGTTTAATCTGGAGAAAAGGAGGCTCACAGGTAAACTTCTCACTGTTTACAGCTCCCTGAAAGGAGGGTGCAGACAGCTGGGTGTCAGTCTTTTCTCCCAGATAACAAAGGTAGGATGAAAGGAAATAGTCCTAAGTTTCATCAGGGGAGGTTTAGGTTGAATATTCAGTAAGAGTTCTTCACTGAAAGGGTGGTCAGGCATTGGAATATGCTGACCAGGAAAGCAATGGAATCACCATCCCTGGAGGTGTGGCACCTGAGTATATGGTTTAGCATTGGATTTGACAGTGCTGGATTACTGGTTGGACTTAATGATCATAACTTTTTTTTTTCTAACCTAAGCAATTCTATGAAACTTATTTAAATATATACGTTATCCCAACGGTGAGTAACTATCACATCAATGTGTGCTGGTTTGAGACTCACAAATCACTCTCCAATTATTTATTCTCTTTATTGTTGAGTCTGAGTACTCTGTAAGTAAAATCACAGTGCCTACAAAGCTGAAATGGGGAAAGAAAGAATCATAAATATCCAGGAAAGAGCAGAAGGACATTTTGCAGTATTCCTGGTGTGCAAGGTTAATGCTATCTTCAAAAAGTTAAGGGAAGTAATATAATTTTTTTTTAGTGGAGTCTCTCATATCTCATTAGCAATATCTTATCCAATTAGCACATTAGCAACATTCCTTTGTATTACATTAGCATTCATATCATATCAGAATATATTGTTGCTGATACTATGTTACAGTCGTATCATATTAGTGACTTTCATATCAGATTACTGAGAGAGGATATTAATAAGACATTCCGATTCAATTAGTAAGGTAACAGAATTCCCTTCTTTCCAAGTCACTTCCAGCTTTGCTCCTAAATATAAGCTGATGATATGCATCAGTGGAGTAATCCTTTTACCATCTCAAAAAACTTCGCCCTTCAGAAACCATGTCTGTAGAAAGAAAGAATTAGAAATTGAGTCCTGTGTTCCTATCTTGCTAAACTCTTTGATCTTTCCAATTCCAGGGATGCTGAAGGGAAGAGAAAGCTCTCTCATTAGGTGCAGCCCTATTGCCTTAGCTGACAGATAGTGCTGTTTCCTGGGGTGTGTGTTGTGAAGCAGAAACCAGCACTTTGCAGGACCAGTCGTTCGGGCGGTGTTTTACAACGAGAATAGCAATACAGATTTGTTTATGTTAGATTTCCTTCTCACTTGAAAAATCCTATTTAGTAAACTTTTGCTGAAGCATATGATGAATTATATTAATCTAAATTTTAAGAATTTGAAAATAGTTAGCCTTTATAAGTACTGATAGGGTCTCAGCATTAGTGTGCAATGCACAGCAATTTAGACTGAAACCTGCTGAGAAATGCAGTGTGAAGAGGAGGAACGTGCTTTGGTAAAAAGCATATACCTAAGACTCAAATAGATGAATGGAATTCAAGATGTAAGATTGCTAACTTTGTTATTACCTTCAGTTTATCTGTGTTCACCACAGGCATTAATTTACTGTAAGTGAAGTGGGACTTTGGAATCAGCTTCTTCTCCATCTTTCCCCATTAGCTGGCCGTTACAGTAAGTGATTCCAGCATTATGATACCGGAATAGTTATGTGGCTGCACAGAGCTCTTCCCTGCTAACCATGGCAGTTGCCACTCTGTGAGCTTCTGCTGTGCACTGTGTATAAGCACTGTTGCAGAGGCTGACATTCCACCAGAGGATGTGCTGCGATTTCCACATTCCGAGGTTAGGGTGACGTATTGAAACAAAAGTATTCCCCAGGTGTCTGTGCAGTTCCAGGGATGTACCTACTCTTCCTGCTAGCTGGAAGTCATGGTCATGTGCTGTGTTTTTCCACCTTTGAAGGCTTTGCATCAAGGGCCAAGTCCATGAACATCAGCTATGATATGTCTAGCAGTCAGTAAGAAGATACTGTAAACCAACTATAGCTTTTATAGTCTATGAAGTAGATGAAGATTTACAGCATCACCCTGTCTCAAAGCAACAGTGAAATGTATGAATGAAATTTTAGCTACCTTTCTTTCTTATAAATATACATGCCCATGCTGATTGCTAACTCTATGAAGTGAATTACTCAGACAGTGTATACTAATTAATTGAGTAGTATCTCTGCCTGTCTTCCCAAATAAAGTTATATTCCTTAAATGACATTCAGACCTTTTCCTCCCTCCCCTCTGAACTTCCTTCCAAACTTCCTTCCTTCCTGAACTTCCTTCCTGAACATCCCTGAACTTCCCTTCCCTCTTACTGAATTATTTTTTGCTCTGTACTTGACTTCTACAGAAAAAGTGTGCCACAATTTAAAATGCCCAGTTATCCATTGTTAACTCCTTAGTGTTATTGGTGAAGTTGAGTTCTCTCAACTTGAAAAACACTAATTTTTTTTAAATTAAATGTACTTTCAAATACTAAAGATATAGCAATAATATCTCAGGGGGAAAATAAAAAGAGAATAAAGAAAAATATTTAATTTGCCTTTACTCATTGGCAGACGTCTGCCTACAGGTAGTGCACTGCAATATCCTGCATTTTCTTCACCAAGGGTTAGGGTAAAGAGACACTCAGATCAAGTAGTGGAGCTCAGTTTAGGCATCTATATCTGTCAACAGATGTCTTCCCAAAGGATGAAATGGAAAAAGATTATATTTCATCCATTTTCCTTTGGGTGGACATTATTAATGAGAAACAGATTTTTTTTTTTAAATCATAAATCTCTTTGTTACCCATCAACAAGAACAGCATACCTGCAAAATATTGTAAATTGCAAAATTTGCAAATCATCTGTATCATCAAAGCTAAAAATATTGTGAAAGTGCAATAGGTTTACCAAGCACTTAAAAAATTAATGTGAGTTCGTACTACTTACATAATTATGTAGTCATGAACAGGAAAATAACCTGCTAGACCAATAAATGAACTCTATTTTTTGAGTTTTGGAAGTGTTAATGTAAGCAAAAGCAGAACTCATGACTGTCACAGAAGATCACAAAATAATCAGAGATATTGCTCTCAATTTGAATGAATATTCATGAAAAATCCATTATTTGCATATTCCTAGTAATTATAGTCTTGTAAAGTTAAATTTTCCCCAAAAGACTTATTGGAGGGTGGAGGATAATTTCCTTATAGTATAAAATGTTATAGACTTAGGTTAGATAACTGCCCTAATTTCAGCTATCCATTGGTGGCTATAATCCCGTGGAGAAGTTGGTAATGAGTAAATTTGTTAATTCCTTCTACAAAACAGACTCCATTTGCATTAAGAACTGATGTCTGGAATCCTTTAGCACTGCAAGTATTATATCAATGCCATTATTAGCTACTAAGAGATGTAACCAACCAAGTAAGCAGGAAGTAACATTTAGAATATGTTTCAAAAGGCAAAAATAATATATTATTATCTGCCATAGGAGATGTGAAACTTTTGGGAGGTAAGTCTTTAAATTAAAAAAAGAAAGAAAGAAAAAAAAAAGAACAACTCATGAAAAAAAAAATCCCCAACCAACTGCTATTTTTTTAATTTAGAAAAAAAAATAATACTAATAATAATTAAAAAAAAAATCTGCACCCTAGTTTAAATTCCCCTAAAAAACCCATTATTCTTTAATTTTTCATTTACTTCTAAGTGAAGCTCATGCTTAATGGCAGATGCTGTTTTCAATGTGAAGACAGAAAAAGAAAAAGAATTGTGAAAACTCATCCTCAATAAAATAAAATTAAAAATTCATTACTTGCTTGTTTTATGTAACTTCATTATAACCTTTACTTAGATGCCCACAAAGCTGTTTGCAATACAAATATTATGTTAAAATTCAATGGCTATTTTAAGTATTTTTGCATAAAAATGAAACATGTCTGCCTGAAATATGTATGTTGTATATACAAGACATTGTTATTTTCACTTTATGTCAATAGTAAAACTATGAAAATATTTCGAAAATGGAAGAGACCTGCAATAAATCTGTTAGTGTCATAATTTCTTGCTACACTTTTCAATAACCCATTATGCTTCACAGGAATCATCAATAAAATTTCTATTAAAAGTCACTATATTTTCTTTTTAAATAATTCTGCTAAAATACCATCTTCATATATTCTGAAGTTTTGTATTTCAAATACTCTGTATACAGAGTATTGGCAGACTGATTTTGCCTTGGAAGGTGTGCAATCAGCATTTGGTACATGGTTGTTCTGAGGTAACCTCTACCTTGCTTTTGCAAATTATCTGACCTTTATATTACTTTATTACCTTGCTCTGTTTTTTGCTGCTGGATGCTCAGCTCTGTACACCTTTTGAACTTTGCCCAGGAAAACGTTTGCTCCCAGGTGTTAGAAACTGAGGCTTGTCTATATTATTTAGGTTTTATTATTTCTAAAGTCGAGACAAAATAATCACCACCAAAGAGAACAAAGTGTTTTGGAGACACTATATGCGCAGTAGGGACAACCAATGATCAAAATGACACGGGAAAAGCAACACTGGTAAAGCGGGTACAAGAAATTCTAAAACATTTATTGAGAAATTTGCAATTTTAGGTTTTAGTGGTATAGTATAGTATAGTATAGTATAGTATAGTATAGTATAGTATAGTATAGTATAGTGCTTCACTGCATCGTCATGAATTCTTTTCCTCCTGACTTTAGAGATAGCTTTTCTTTTGTCAGTAAAATCCTTGATGCTTTAGCTTTTTTGAGTTCCGGAACAAAGAAGTTCTAAATTCATTATGTTAAGCCTGATGACAATTTTCCAAAGAACTGCAGTAACTAATGAGGTTTTAGGTAAGAAACTTTTTTTTTTTTAAGTACAAAGTTATATTACTATTATTATTATTTGCTTTGTCTGTTGATATTGAAGTGGCATTTTTGTGGTGTTGAAATTATTCAGAATAAAATAATTCTAAAACATCTAAATTATATAAATATGTATGCAGGGATACAAGCTGTTTGTATACACAATAAGATGACAATAAAAACAATATGTAAGCTTCTGCCAAAAGTTATCTCTTATAACCACCCACCGTTTAGTAATTTTTTAATAATGTGATGGATGAAAATGCTTCAAAGCTGAAATACCAAAGAGATCTGCTGGAATTGAATCTGCAGATGAAAAAATAAAAGAGGAAATATTTGGATCGTTAAATGCCCATTCAATATCTCTAACCACTGATACTCTGAGGAAGCAGATCCTATAAGCATGATGCTAGCAAGATCCTATCGTATATGATGTATTGATGAACTCCCCAGATCAGGATAGTTTTGTTCAATCTATACTAAAGATCTAGACCTAAGTGGTGCCTGTACAAGTTACAAGAAAACTGTGACTTAATGGCACTTTTTTCACTGTTAAATCTTGAGACAGATTATTTAGTCTTAGCTGTAGACCTGGAGATCCTAGAACGAATCATTGAATGGCTTCAGTTGGAAAGAACCTTAAAGACCATCTGGTTTTCATCCACCTGGATAGCAACACCTTCCATCAGACCAAGTTGCTCAAAGTCCTGTCCAACCTGGATTTGAACACTTCCAGGGTTGGGACATCCACAGCTTTGCTGGGTAACCTGTGCCAGTGCCTCACCAACCTCACATAAAGAATTTCTTCCTAATACTTCATCTAAACCTAACTTCTTTTACTTTAAAGCCATTCACCATTGTCCTATCACTATCTGCCAGTACAAAAAGTCTCTCTCTCTCCTTTTCATAAACCCCCTTTTGGTCATGGAAAGTGCCCCAAGGTCTCCCCAGAGTCTTCCCTTCTCCAGGGAATCTCACTTCTCTCAGCCCTTCTCCATAGGAAAGGTCCTCCAACCCTTTGGTCTGAAATGTGGTGTAAGGATCACCTGTGAGCTGTGTCAGACTAGGTATGTATTTTTTCAGCTTTGCATAATCACTTTTCCTGAGAGATCTAAAAGGGTAATAGGGAATGCTATAAAAAACTATTATTTTGATTTTGTCATGTGTTCAACCCTCATTGCATTCACTTTTAAGAGTGGCCCCAACTATCTCCAGGTTAGTGTTGTTAACTCACAGAGGCTCAACCTGACATAGTATTTTAAGCACCATGGAAAGAAATATAATTAATGTATTAATAGGTCAGGATAGAACGAGACAGGACTTTAGATTCCCAAACTTAAGATTCAGAATTGGGTTGCTGCAACTGTAATTAAGAATTTTCATTAGGTGCCTTATATTAATTAATAGAGCTAAAGACACTGAATAGAATTTGGAAGAAGATACTTTGCTCCCAACGAGCTTTGTAAAATGAAGAAGCCTAAAATGGAATTCCTTCCTCACCCTGATGTAACTCCTGTGGTGTGAGAACAGAATCAGATCAGAATAAATCAGATGTTTTAAAGAAACAAGTGTGGTCATTTTTGACAGCAGGAAACTCAACATAGTTTTGCACAGTAAAAGTAATTTTAAAACTTTTCAATAGAAGAAAATACATCTTGAAAAAAAAAGAAAGAAAGAAAAGTCAAGCAAAACCAACTAACCATGTAAAAAAAAAAAAATCCCCCACAAAACTATAAAGAAACCAAAACCCACAGGAAAGCCCTGGAAATCAAAACAACAGAAGATTTTTAAAATGGAGCCGACTTCTTTTATATATCCAGGTACTCTGGAGAGGATGTAATCAGTGCTGTATCTTTTTAGTGGGCAGCTGCTCTGACCTCATATACCTCATGGTGCATGAGTTCAGCTCATATACCTTAGAATCAGAAAATACCTAAATTTTTTGTAAGTACTTTGGCCCATGGGAGATACAAACTTTTAGCCAGAGTTTAAAGGTATAAAGCAAACACTGTTTTAAGTTCTACAGTACACAACCATGGCTAAAATGTAATTAGTAAAAAATGCTAGGCAAGAGCGTTGTGTGACCAGAACTATTCAATCAGAAAGTGCTGATTGAACATATATAATCACAATCAAAGCCTTTATTTAAATAGGGGTTACAGTCCTAATAAAACACAAAGGGAAATAGGGGCAGAGGGCTTCTAGACAGGTAATGAAAGAAAAAATTAAACTCATCCAATTACATCTGGGGAAAAATCCATTACCTATAACAGTGAGAGGACAGCCCCAGGAAAATTCAGATGCAAAACTAATAATGAAGGCGCAGTGTCCTTTCAACAGATTCTAAATGAGCTCTAATTTTCTTACATCCACCATTCCCAAACTATATAAATTTAAACTAAGCAGAAAAAAAGTGACATGCTAGCACAATTGTTATTCCAAACAGGCACAGCTGCTTGCTCACCTTAATTAGACCTAATCCCAAAAGGGAACCAATCTTTCCCTATTTTCTTCGATGAGCTCACCTGATTTACCTCAACTTTTCTTTTCTAATAGGTTTTGCCCTAACCTTTCAGCTATTGTCGTTTCAGAAATTCTAATGGGAACTGAAGAGCTGAAGCTCCCTTGTGCCAAGCTGTTTTATCCTTTTTCCTTTTTTTTTTTCCTTTTTTTTTTTTTTTTTTAAGCAAGTTTTTCCCAAATGTCAAAATCTTACTGAGGTGAAGAGGCATTTTGAGATGTGATGGGATGTGGGGGGAGAAGCTTAAAATAAAGAGGGGGAAAAAGTTTAACATAGTGTGCAATTTTTTCAGACCTTTTTTTTACCCTAAGATTCTGGGTCAAATCAAGAGCTTGCCTCCAACAAAATACCTAGGAAAGTGTAGGTTGAGAAAAGGCTGAGGTTAGAAGGATATGCCCCCTGTGTGCTGTGGCAATGCACAGTATCTTGGTGTCTAGGTCAGTGGCAGCTATGGGACCAGAGTTCCAATACCCACAGAGAAAATATAATATAGGGATATGCTTATCTTCCATTTTTGTGGACCTCCACAGGAAGTTAAGTAACAGAAGAATATAACTTTCTCATTAGTCCTTTAGATGAGAAAGAGTGTGCAGAGGAGCAGAGCGAGGTCCTGAAGGTCTTTCATTGTCACTGTGGTCACTCTCTCAGTTTCATCTATTCCCAAGATTTTCCGTAAAACACTGGGAGTAAAGACACACTCATTTTTCACAAGAGATGTCAGAGTTTATACTATGGGCTCATTGGTAAAGAAAGCACTACAAAGAGTTTTTGAAACCACAACAAATTTTAGAAAAAAAGGTTTAAGATTATCATCAGGTAGTTTTTGACACATTGTGTTTTACTCTTCCAGAGGAAAGATACATTGGCGATTATAAATCCACTTTTAAATATAGTCTCTTCTCTGCCAAAATACACTCTCAAAATGTACTTAAAAAAAACCCAAAAAACCCTGCACATTTTAGTACTGCTTCCATATTCCACCACTCTTCCATTCCCCTGAGTTTAAACTTGAATTTGCTTTGTCTACTTTTGGGTATGTAGGGTCAGGTAATTTGTAACTGATAAAGATAGCCATGAAAAAGAAATTATAAGACCTAAAGGTATTTTCAGGAGACAGATCTATGTATATACATAGTTTCACCTTTGCCAAGAAATCATTTCACTGTTCCTGAGTTCCATTAACTCATGACTGTTTGATTTCTGAGGAAATCCTTTGACTTAAAGCAGTTATTGCAATTGAGGGATGGGAAAAATATCAGTATCTGAATATCCTATTTTTTGAATTTAAATGTGAGCAAATAAAAATATATCTAACTGCTCAGTATACTTACTGAAATATAATTTACCTGTTTAATATATCTCCAAGTTCATTGCAAATAAGAAAATGTTGAAGTTTTCTTTTAAAAATTTTTCATAATATAGCTTGTAGGGTTTTTGAACAAATAATTTAGAGTAATGAATTAAAAAACAAAAAACCTGAAAACTTTTTGTAATGCAGAAATGCATTCATTTTTTTGATGATTTATTATATATATACCAAGTACTTTTCTAGAAACGTGTTTCCTTTCCTTCTGAGTGACAAAGGGAAAAGCAGTAGGTGAAGAATAAAAGGGAAGAGAAAAGAAAGGAAAAAATGCTTATTTACATTCAATAAAATTTTAAAATTTATTAAATAGTATGGAAATGGAAACTCTTGTATTATTACAGAAAATAGACAGACTTGTGACTATTGAGCTCTAGGATTACACAAGCAATTGTACAAATCCATTTTTAAGGACTGAAACAATCCCCATGTTCCATTTCCAGGTGGTGTTCTTCAAAACCACTGAAAGAAGAAAACTACCTGCTGTTGTGTCTGTTGGGAGGATCTTTGTTGCTAAGTGTATAGGTAAACATTTGATGCATTGCTTTTTCTTTCTTGTCATAGCTCTTCAATTTGAAATCTGCATATTTGAAATCTTCCAGGATTCTTAGTTTTATTATTTTCAAAAATTATGTCAGAGAAATAAGATGCACAAGAGAAAAGTAAGGAGTTTTCTTTGTTGTTGTTTGTGCCCCTTTACCCCAATATATCAGGTATTTGACCCCTTATATCTCTTCTAGACTGCTCCATTGTTTCATTGTGAGCAGACCACAATCTCAGAGAAAGTGGCAAAAGAAACTCTCCAAAATAGAGCTGGCAAAAACAACAAGAATGCACTTCTGAATTGCAGCTTTAGTGAAGTATTGACTCCTAAAACAGCAAATTTTACCTGAATATTCACATTGCTCAGTCTTCACATTATCTTCTTTGATGGCCCAGTCCCTTAGACTGACTGCTGTGGTATGGCCTGGTTCCTTCATTTCTTTAAATCCTTTTGTGAGTGCAGAAGCAAAGCTTAAGAACTCTTCTCTCTGCAGGGGAGGAAAAGTCCAGCCTTCTAAAAGCATGTGAGGAGTAAAGCTGTATAAATAGCCACTGACTTATAAAAGAAAAGAAAAATCCTTCTTGACAAGGAAAGGCTGAGATAAGAGGTCATGCTTACAGCCTAATGATTGACACAGGAGAATATTGTCATTACTTTAATGAATTATTGATTTACCACATGGAAAACTGAAAGCAAGGCATAGAAACAGAAGGTGGGATTCACAAGTGGAGGCACAGTGCATCCCAGGAGTCACTTCTGGGGCTGAAATCACTACACCCACTTTATCAAGGTGCACCAGCATGGTAGCATGACCATTTAAGCACAAAGTGCTGAGCTGTGCAGGCACTATATCTTTGATGGTCTGAAATTGTGTCTCTGCTCTTCTTTGTAATGCATTTTGAACCTACCTGTTCACTCCCTTCCCTGCTGGGGAACACAGTGCTACCCCAGCACTGTCCAATGCTATCCCAGTGTTATCCCAAGAAGGCTTTGTTCTTTTTTTTTCCCCCCTTTTTTTTCCCCCCCAGTAGAAGCACTTTGCACACAGTTGTGTTTTCCATCTACCCGGTACAGGAGATTCTAGGAGACCAGAAAGCATATTTACATTTTGTAAATCTAGTTTTCTATTCCCCAATTCTTCTTTAGCTGGGGCTTCCAAAGGACCAAGAGGTTGAAGCAAGCATCTGAAAATAAAACGTCAGAGAACAAAACTCAATAGGAATTTCTTCTCTTAGTGTTAGGACACTTAATTTGAAGAAGGGGAAACTTGAGCTCTAGAAAATGTATGACTTCTATGTGAAATAATCTTTACAGAAGGGAAAAGAAGCCAAGAAAATGCCAGGAGCTGAGCAAGGAATTGCAGTTTGAGGTTTTGGAGCTTTTGGGACTCTTTCTCTTTTGTCAGTCCAACAAAACGTAATTCTATTATTTTCAGAAGAATAAGACTCATGCTCTCTCCTTATTAAATGGCCATCATCATAGTGATTAAAGTGCTTTACTAGGGGTGAGAAATGTAGGTTTGAATCCGCTCCAAAGGACAAAGAAACTGCACATATTCTATTAATGAAAAAATTAATCTTCACCTTCTCTGTCCAGGATCAGTCCAGTCTAACGTTGGGAGGAGACATTTTGACTTTTACAATGAAAATTCATACTACTGAATACAGTCCCCACTCCCCACAGCCAAGCATGCACTGTCACTACTACCTTGTGATGTGCTACAGCTTGGGAGAGGAAAAGCTGTAATGATGGGACAACAGTGATGGCTGCTTGGCTTTTAACATCTTCAGGATGCCATCTGTCTGTGGCTTCAATGCAAGTGTTCCTGGGGATGACAGTGATTACATGACTAAAGTACCTATTGATTTATCACAGGAATTTCTTACCTAACAGAAAAAAATTAGGACACCTTGTTATATAGGAAAGTATTTAAACACAAGCTTCATTTTAATTTAATTTTAAGCATGTTTAATACATTCCTGAATCAGGGCTACTTAGGTAATTGTGTGGTATAATTGCAACAGCCTACTTTAAAAGCGCTGTGTAGCACCACAGAAATGTAATTCCCAGTGTCTGTTTAAGGAAGTGATCTATAGCTTAATGTTAGTATAATCGTCATTTGATGCAGCAGTTGCTTAGATTGTAACACTGTAACAGTGTTAAAAAAATAATAATAATAAAAAAAAGATAGATAGATAGATAAATAAATACATAAAGTAGCATAGTGTAAATTTCTCTTAAATTACCACTCCCCCTCTCTATGCATAATGCATCAAATGTACTTAGCACCAGTGAACCGGATAACACTTTTTTAGATGACTCACTATCTTCATGTTGGAGTCACATTCCATTGCAGAGAATAAAATGTGTTACCCTTGGGAGCAGAGACTTGAAGGGGGGGGAAAAAAAAAAAGAGAGGGAATAACTTCACATCTATTACTTGAGGTGGTTCTTGTATTGCGTTTGCGTAGCCAGGTTTTGGTACGGGGGGNGTGTGGCGTTTGCGTAGCCAGGTTTTGGTACGGGGGGGCTGCCAGGGTGGCTTCTGTGAGAAGCTGCCAGCTTTCCCATGTCCAGAGGAGCCAGTGCCAGCTGGATCCAAGATGACCAAGGTGGTAGCACCTATGGGAAAATGTATTTAACAAGGAGAAATTACTGTCCAGAAACCAATGCCTCTGGAGAGCCCTGCAGTGTAGAAGGAGGGGCAGGAGCTGCTCCAGGCTCTGGAGCTCAGATTCCCCTGCAGCCCCTGGAGCAGCCCATGGTGAGGCAGCTGTGCCCCTGCAGCCCAGGGAGGGCACGGGGGAGCAGAGATCCACCTGCAGCCCTGGAGGAGCCCAGGCTGGAGCAGGGGGATGCCCAAAGGAGGCTGTGACCCCACAGTATTCCTGTGCTGGAGCAGGGTCCTGGCAGGAATCTGCAGACCCACAGAGAGAGGAGCCCAGGGTGGAGCAGGTTTGTTGGCAGAACTTGTGACCTCATGGAGAACCCACAGTGGAGCAGTTTGTGAAGAACTGCAACCCATAGGAAGGGCTCTGGAGCAGCTTGTGAAGGACAAACTCCCATGGAGGGGACACCACTCTGGAGAAGGGTAAGAGTGTGAGG
>VXBI01010819.1:5739-17022 GCA_013397375.1 Toxostoma redivivum
AAAACAAAACAAAAAAAAACCCCACACACAAGCCATTGAAAAATGAATGTTGCACCTCAACCAGTAGATTTTAGCTACTTCAGCTGGGAAAGAAACAGCTGGATTTCGTGTGGAGCAGGAATCCATGAAATTTGCAGCTTGCTGGTGCTGAGGCATAGGGGGGCACAACATCCCTGGGGGTGTCCTTCCACCAGGATTGCCAGGAAAACACACGGATCCTGCCACCCACACCCAGGGGAGCGGCTCCTGGGGGACATTCTCCACCTTAGGGGGCTCCCTGGTGGTTGTAAATCCCTGGAAAACCCTGGACATTCCATCCAGGGACAGCATTTCTGCCAGAAAAGGAGGAGAAGCTGCAGCCTTAATTTTGGTTTTTTATTTCCATGCCTGCCTACTCCGGGAAGAAAGAAAACACTGAAGAGAATCTGAAGCTTTTTTTTTTTTTTTTTTGTACAGAAAAATTTACATTTAAATAAAAGAGAAAAAAAAAATAAACCTCAGGAGAAACTTGGTGGGCAGGTGGAAAATTTGCACTGTGATATAGCTTTGGCATTAAATTCACTCCTCTTTTCCTTTTTTTTAGAAGGTTTTTCTTTTGTTTGCTGGTCCAACTGCCCCTTGGTGATTTTCAGAGAGGGTGGCTGAGCTGGGGGAGGGAAGGGTCGCACACCAGGGCAGCTCAGGCTGGATGGGAAGAGGTTTTTTCTTTGGTTTCAGCACTGACCATTTTCCCCTAAAAGGCTTTCCCAGGGTGCCAGGAATGGTGCAGGGTGAGGATTTTGGTCGCTCCACACGGGGTGGGCGATTCTGGCACTCAGTGGAGGTTGGAGACACTTCTGGGAGAATTGGCCACAGCCCTTCCCAAGCTCATCCTCCTGCCCCAGCACCAGCTCCAGCCCATCCATCACCAGCCCCACGCTCCCCACGAGGGGTGCTGATGGTTTTTTAGGGAAAAGTGGCTCCAGAGTCCCTCTGGAAGCTTTGGGGCCAAGGCCAACACGACCCCGGTGCCACCCGCGTGTCCATCCCGCCCAAGGTGCACGAGCTGAGAGCTATAACCTCCCTTATCCTCCAAGCATAAACCTGATTTTCACTCTCACAACTCACGGGGCCACTCCAGAAGTCGTTGCTGAGGTTGAGAAAATTTGTGTTGGTGGCTACAGCAGCTCAGGGCCCTGGTGAAACCTTTATTTTTTTATTTTTTTTTTTGGAAAAGAGACTTTCCACCACTGGGGCATGCGCATGTGTAAGCTTTATTTTTGTGAATAGGGCACTTACAGCTTGAGGTGTGTGTGTTCTGTCTCTTCCTCTCCCTCTCTCCCCCCTGTATTTTCTTGTCTTTGGTATCCATGTAGTACGGACTGTAAAGTTTATGAGATCTCATTTTTTGTAACATAAGCTTTAAAAAAAAAAAATTTAGAAGCCTCCAAAGCTTTCAACGGGGAAGCTTCACGTAAACTTTGTACTAGAATGTCCCTATCAAACACCTCTATTTTTCTACAATGATTGATTAAGCAGTTTAACAATGTATTTTGTGTCAATGATTTCAACTGAATTGGTACGAAGACAATTAAGAATTGAATGCTGTTAATTAACAATGGATTTTCAAGCCGTATATCCTGAGTGGTGTTTTCATTGACAGTAAATCATTTAACCCAGGAACTTCAGCTCTTAATCCTGAACAATATTCAAGGAAAGCTCAATTCCCTATGGGAATATTCGTGGCAAATGACATTTAAGGGATGTGAGTAATGTAACATCTTAATGTAATTAGCTACAGAATTAATCCAGACTCATTACACCTCTATTTCATTCACTAATATATTTCAATGGCTTTTTCCTGGAATACCTTGTGATTTCTAGGAGGAAAAGGATTTGCAGAGGTAAATGTGGGCTCTCAGTAATCTCCTGGAGCTCTCAATTCCTTCTTCACTGACCAGAAACGCTGCTGAGTGAGAATGTGACCTTCAGCAAATACTCCAAGCTCAGGTTTATCTTTTCCCAATAAAAACAACTTTATCAGGATTGAAATAAATCACCAAAATTCTTTTAAAATATCACCAAAAATGCAATGTCCTGCTAGGTGTCTACAGCTGTTCTGACCCGAATCTTCGCCCTACAACACCAAAGCCATGGGAGCCATCCCAAGAAATTCAGCAGCTGCCAGACCCAGGAGGGACAAGGTGCTGGAAAATCCAAGATGGTTTGAAATTCACTTCAAGTTTCTGGTTTCAGCTCTGGGTTGCTCATGTTCCTCTGCTGGAGTTAAAGAGGTCACTCAGGCCTTCCAAAACCAGGGAAGAATGAAATTCCTGAAATCCCTGTTCTGTTTCCAGCCCCAGGGCACCACTTTGGGTTATTTAGGGGGGACGTGACCTCGAATGGATGTCAAAGCCACTTCCCATTTCTCCCAAAAAACAAACCCTGCCTCAAGGGCACCAACAGCTCCAGCCCCTGTGCCAAAGCCTGGCTTGGAATTCTCCCAGCTTTCACCTTGGAGTGTGGAAGGATCCCTGTCCCTGGCAGAGGATTTTGTTGGATGGTTTGTTGGATGATCTTTAAGGTTCCTTCAAACCCAAATCATTCTAGGATGCTGCAGCTCTATAATTCTAGGGTTTTATGAAATCTTTGGGGTTTTTAATGGAAGAATGGAATCCCTTCAAATCCAAACCATTCGAGGATGCTACAATTCTATAATTCTAGGGTTCCATTAAATCTTTGGGGTTTTTAATGGAAGAATAGAATCCCTTCAAATCCAAATCATTCTAGAATGCTTCAACTCTATAATTCTAGGGTTTTATGAAATCTTTGGGGTTTTTAACGGAAGAATAGAATCCCTTCAAACCCAAACCATTCTAGGATGCTATGATTCTATAATTCTATAATTCTATTTCTATGAAATCTTTGGGGTTTTTAACGGAAGAATAGAATCCCTTCAAACCCAAACCATTCTAGCATGCTACAGCTCTATAATTCTAGGATTCCATGAAGTCTTTGGGGTTTTTAATGGAAGAATGGAAGATCCCTCATTCCCTGGGCCCAGCCTATCCATGAAGGTAATTCCCAGCTAACTGGCAGCCCTCAGGCTGGGGCAGGAATCATGCCCAGGTTTTTCTCCTGCTCAGCTGGAGTTGTTTGATCTTCCCAGCAGAGCACAGCCCCTGTGTCATTCCCAGAAAACCTGGGATATCTGTCCCTCCTGCTTTTTGTAGGTTTGAACGTGCAGTGGTGCATTTTTAGCAGTTCCTGCAGTTCTGTGATGTGGGTGTGAATGAGAGCTCAGGATAATTTGTCCCCCATGCTCCCTGGACATTCCTCAGCTGCCACCACCAGAGCTTCTGGCTGTCAAACATAAATGTTTTACTGGTGTGGTACTCCCTGCCCATCAAAATATCTTTCTTTTCAGAATATCAGCACCAATTACTCCACTCAGGCACTTTTTAGGCCATAAATCAACCCTGAGAAAAGAGGAGCTGGCTTCTCTTCCACCCCTGTTCCCTCAGCTCCCAAACACCTCTTTGGAAACAGTCATCACATAAATCTGGGCTTTGAGCTGTAAATAATTCTTAAAGACAAGACCTGAAAGCTGTTATTTATTAATCATTTCCTGAGTGGATTTGAAACTTCCAGGGTCTGGCATTTTGGAGGGGAGAGGTGGTGCCAGACATTCACAATTCACTTTGTGGGTTGAGCTCAAGATTCTTTCTCCTGATTTATTCTCACAGTTTTATCAAATCCTCTGCATTTCCAGAAATTATAATCCAGTGGCAACTCCAGTGCAAAGGTGCAGTTATTTTACCACTTCCACTGCCCCATTTGTTGCCTGTTGATGCTCCAAGAGTTTCCCATGGGGAGCCCACAGACACCATATCCAAAAATAGAGTTCCAGAGGGACTTGGATCTCCCTATTCCACCTCAAGTGTGAAATCTGCTTTCTGTTCCAAGCAAATTCACAGCCACAAACCACAGCTCATCCCTCCTTCTCCCCAGCTCACGTGTCATCCACACAGAGTAAAAACTTCAGAGTTTCTGACAGCATCAGCAGCTTTTAGGGTTTGTGGGTTTTTTTTGGTTTTTTTATTCAGAGGGCAGGAATTGGGAGAGCTCTCCCTACTGCTTTTCCTTTTTTATTTTTTTTTAAATCAAAGGCAGCAGCTCCAAACTCACAGCTGAAGCTGTTTTCCCTCAAATGATTGCAGGCAATCATTTGCACTGATTTTTCTGGAGAATTTAAACTCTGAGAACTGGTGGAGAATTGTTATCCCACCAAGTTTTCCTCCCTGTGTTGGACTGGAGTCCTCTGGACTCCTTCCAGCTCAGGGAAGGAGAGTTCCTGGATCCCCAGGATGAATCCTCACAGTCACCTTCCCCATCATCACATCCCAAATCCCCCAACAGCTCTTTAATCCTCCCAAATCTTCCTGAAATGTAACCCTGATCAAATTAAAAATGGCATTTTCTAAAAGAAGATGCTGCTATGACAATGAGAAGTTCTAACATGAGAATATCAGTGAGGTTTGGGCTGGGGAACCCCAACTCTCACACTTTGGAGAGGTTCCAAGGAATCTTGCTCAGATGGTGGAATTTGCTTCCTTTCCAACATTTTTGGTTCAGCTGGATGGGATAAAGGAGCTGCTCTGAATCTCTCCTCAGGAATGCTGGACATGGACCAGCTCTTCCCAAAATCACCTGGAATTGGTTGGAAGGAACCCTAAAAATCATCCAGTGCCCATGGCAGGGACACCTCCCACCATCCCAGGCTGCTCTGAGTGTCCAACCTGGCCTTGGGCACTGCCAGGGATGGAAAACACAAAAGATTTCTGGAAAGGAGGAATAAAAATGAGTGCAAAGTCCACAGATGAAGCCAACAAAATTCCTGCACACAGGGCAGAGCCAGTGGGATCAGGAGTTGGGAGCTCAGCCATGCTGAGCCATTTTTTACAGCTTAATGTGTCATTTCTCTGATATGCACAAAATTCCTATTCATAAATATATTAAATAAAGCACGACCAAAATGACTGCTTAAAAATGCTGGCCAGACAAATCATCACCACAGGATTACTATTAATAAATATATTAAATAAAGCACGACCTAATTTATTGCTTAGAATTCTTGGCTGGACAAATGACCACCATGAGATCTCCGTGATGAGGATAAGCCAGGGAGAAAATTCATCATTTCAACCCCACACAGAATTTCTTCCCCTTGTGAAATGCAGGAAAGCAACTCCAAGAGAGATGCCATCATTTCCAAACTCTCTGGATTCAAAAAGGGGAAATATTCAATGTACAAAAATCATTTGGTGTCTTCAAGACTCCAACTTCCTTTTGTCACCAAAACTGACACTGAAATTTCCCAGGAAACTGGCAGAAGAAAGTGTGGCTTTATTTCATAAATTTAAAATAACAAATTCCATTTTCTCTTTTTGGAAGTGTTTATTCTCAATTTTTGTCAGCTCTGGCTGATTTGCCAAAAATCTGCATGGTCATAACAATAGGACCTTCCAAGAGTATTTCTAGTTTTGCAGAAAAGTCCTTTATTTTAGGTCTTTAATTATTAATTACTGAGGAAACTGTGGATTAGAACTGATAATTACAAAAAGATCAGTCCAGTGAACTGTCTCAGAGAAAAAATTCCCAAAAATTAAATTAAATCCCAGCACTTCACAGATCAGAACAGAATCTTCCATTCACAGCTTTTTTTTTTTCTCCCTCACATTTCCAAAATAAATTAATGATGCATTTTGCCATGAGAAAAAAATGTTTTGTTCATCTGGAGACTTGCTTGAAATAAGTTGGAAAAAACCATTTTTGCTCAGCTTTGCAGATAATGTACAAATTCAGGCATCAAATTAAATAAGTTTTCCTACTGCAAAATGGAAAAGGCATTAATATTTGTTATTTTAATAAAATACACTGCTGGAGATATCTGGAAATGAAGAAATCTGCCCTTGTCATGAGTCAGTCACTGCCAGACTGATCACAGATAAAATTAAACTATTCCCAATCTGAAATCCTGCACATTTTCATCCCAAAAAAATGGATTTGGGGAAGGCTTTGGACCAAAATGTCAAGGACCCACTTGGGATTTAGGAAGTGGAGGCTCAAATTCCTGCTGGAAGTGACTCAGAGAGTTTTTTAATCTTAGATTATTTTAAATATGGAATTGCAGATGCTCAAAGCACATCTCCTTCCTTGGCTGGCAGGTTCTACCCAGCAGGGCAGAAATTATCAAAGTGGAGGAGGAAAAAGGAGAAAAGAAGGAAAAATGGGGGTAAGGGGAAAGAGGAAAAGAGAAAGAGAAGGAAAGGAAAGAGAAGGAAAGAGAGGAAAGGAAAGGAAAGGAAAGGAAAGGAAAGGAAAGGAAAGGAAAGGAAAGGAAAGGAAAGGAAAGGAAAGGAAAGGAAAGGAAGAGGAAAAAGGAACAAAAAGGAAAAACTCATCTCCAGAAGAGTAAACAATAATAATGTATAACCAAATATCAAACTCATTTTTTCTGCATTTCTGCCTGAATCCCAGAAGTTTAATATTATCAGGACTAGGTTAGAAACTCAGGAAATTGGATCTGCCTTAAAATACTCCCAGAGAAGTTTAGGAATAAAGTAATAGAAACAATATTTGCTTAAATCATCTCAGTAAATAAACAGGAATCAGCAAAACACTTGCAGGGAAGGTGTGGCTGTCCCAGCAGTGTCCCTGGCACTGTCCTGCAGGTAAGAGCAGATGTGAGGCAGAAATAATTCCAATAATTCCAATAATTCCAACAATTCCAACACACCTGGCAGTGGGTAAAGATCAAAGTATTCCATTTTAAAAGCACATAAATTAATGCATTTAGAGAACCAATAAAAAAAAAATACATGAAAATGTGTTCTAGGAAAATAATTTAGCCACTTTAAAATGAGATGATCTCAGTTTTATCTTGAAAGCTGCTTTTCCACAGTTTCAGGAGCTTTTTCTCACATTATATCGATGTTTATTTCTCTTTACACCTTCTTTAAATGTTGCACCACCAGATTATCATGTAACACTATAATCGCTTTCAAATGACAAAGTATTTCTTTAAATGTGCTTTATAATTGGGAAAATGTTAATTTCAATTTACCAGAACTCATTTTCTCAATGAGAACTCACCTTTTTTTCTGTCCCTTGTCCTACACTAAATCCTTCCCATCCTTTGGGCCACATCCCAAGGCCAATCCCTGCTCCTCATTGTTCAAATTCTTCAGAATTTACCTCTGAAAAGCCCAAAAGAAAAGACTCCAAACCTTTATTTGATCATTATTTGGAGTGGAATAAACTGAATTGAAGCCATTGGAATTTTGAGTGAAGTGCCACAAACTGATTCTGTGCAATCAAACAAATCCACTTCCAATTATTCCAGCAGCTAATTTAGATAAATTTCCTAAGCAGACAAATCTCAGCCACAAAGACAGACAGAGATGACAGAACAATATAAAAAAGCAGCAATGCAGAATTTTTGTTAAATTAGAGAAGGCTTCAATACCAGTGAATACCATTATTAAGGTTTTTGTAACAGAAACACCAGAAAAGTAGAAGTTTCAAGGAGGAAAATTAAATCTATACATAAAACTACAATATTTATTACTCATGGAGAGTTACTCTCCAATGCAGAAGAGAAACAGGAGGAAGGAAAGAAAACTTGATAATTTACACTTTTAATTCACAATGTCGAAATTTAAATGTAAATTCCATTTAAATTTTTGGGCCATGATTCTGGGTGGAGCTGCAGGAACAGACGAGGTGGGAGCAGGGATTTGAGTTTTGGAGGAGCAGCTGCAGNTCACATTTCCAAAATAAATTAATGATGCATTTTGCCATGAGAAAAAAATGTTTTGTTCATCTGGAGACTTGCTTGAAATAAGTTGGAAAAAACCATTTTTGCTCAGCTTTGCAGATAATGTACAAATTCAGGCATCAAATTAAATAAGTTTTCCTACTGCAAAATGGAAAAGGCATTAATATTTGTTATTTTAATAAAATACACTGCTGGAGATATCTGGAAATGAAGAAATCTGCCCTTGTCATGAGTCAGTCACTGCCAGACTGATCACAGATAAAATTAAACTATTCCCAATCTGAAATCCTGCACATTTTCATCCCAAAAAAATGGATTTGGGGAAGGCTTTGGACCAAAATGTCAAGGACCCACTTGGGATTTAGGAAGTGGAGGCTCAAATTCCTGCTGGAAGTGACTCAGAGAGTTTTTTAATCTTAGATTATTTTAAATATGGAATTGCAGATGCTCAAAGCACATCTCCTTCCTTGGCTGGCAGGTTCTACCCAGCAGGGCAGAAATTATCAAAGTGGAGGAGGAAAAAGGAGAAAAGAAGGAAAAATGGGGGTAAGGGGAAAGAGGAAAAGAGAAAGAGAAGGAAAGGAAAGAGAAGGAAAGAGAGGAAAGGAAAGGAAAGGAAAGGAAAGGAAAGGAAAGGAAAGGAAAGGAAAGGAAAGGAAAGGAAAGGAAAGGAAAGGAAAGGAAAGGAAAGGAAAGGAAGAGGAAAAAGGAACAAAAAGGAAAAACTCATCTCCAGAAGAGTAAACAATAATAATGTATAACCAAATATCAAACTCATTTTTTCTGCATTTCTGCCTGAATCCCAGAAGTTTAATATTATCAGGACTAGGTTAGAAACTCAGGAAATTGGATCTGCCTTAAAATACTCCCAGAGAAGTTTAGGAATAAAGTAATAGAAACAATATTTGCTTAAATCATCTCAGTAAATAAACAGGAATCAGCAAAACACTTGCAGGGAAGGTGTGGCTGTCCCAGCAGTGTCCCTGGCACTGTCCTGCAGGTAAGAGCAGATGTGAGGCAGAAATAATTCCAATAATTCCAATAATTCCAACAATTCCAACACACCTGGCAGTGGGTAAAGATCAAAGTATTCCATTTTAAAAGCACATAAATTAATGCATTTAGAGAACCAATAAAAAAAAATACATGAAAATGTGTTCTAGGAAAATAATTTAGCCACTTTAAAATGAGATGATCTCAGTTTTATCTTGAAAGCTGCTTTTCCACAGTTTCAGGAGCTTTTTCTCACATTATATCGATGTTTATTTCTCTTTACACCTTCTTTAAATGTTGCACCACCAGATTATCATGTAACACTATAATCGCTTTCAAATGACAAAGTATTTCTTTAAATGTGCTTTATAATTGGGAAAATGTTAATTTCAATTTACCAGAACTCATTTTCTCAATGAGAACTCACCTTTTTTTCTGTCCCTTGTCCTACACTAAATCCTTCCCATCCTTTGGGCCACATCCCAAGGCCAATCCCTGCTCCTCATTGTTCAAATTCTTCAGAATTTACCTCTGAAAAGCCCAAAAGAAAAGACTCCAAACCTTTATTTGATCATTATTTGGAGTGGAATAAACTGAATTGAAGCCATTGGAATTTTGAGTGAAGTGCCACAAACTGATTCTGTGCAATCAAACAAATCCACTTCCAATTATTCCAGCAGCTAATTTAGATAAATTTCCTAAGCAGACAAATCTCAGCCACAAAGACAGACAGAGATGACAGAACAATATAAAAAAGCAGCAATGCAGAATTTTTGTTAAATTAGAGAAGGCTTCAATACCAGTGAATACCATTATTAAGGTTTTTGTAACAGAAACACCAGAAAAGTAGAAGTTTCAAGGAGGAAAATTAAATCTATACATAAAACTACAATATTTATTACTCATGGAGAGTTACTCTCCAATGCAGAAGAGAAACAGGAGGAAGGAAAGAAAACTTGATAATTTACACTTTTAATTCACAATGTCGAAATTTAAATGTAAATTCCATTTAAATTTTTGGGCCATGATTCTGGGTGGAGCTGCAGGAACAGACGAGGTGGGAGCAGGGATTTGAGTTTTGGAGGAGCAGCTGCAGAGGGAAGATCTGCAGGAGCTGCAGAAATCCAGAGGGAGGGAAAATCCAGGAGCTTTGGGGTTCCAAAGGCTCCAACAAGAACTTGGAGCATCCCAGGATTTCCCTGCAGGGAAAGTTTCCCCATCCCTGCTGCTCCAGGGGACAAGGGACAGCACAGGGAGGTGGCAGAAATGTCACCAAGCGCAGAGAGGAGGAGAAAAGGAGGAGACAGAACCAAAACGTGGCTGAGGGATCAGCCAGGAGCCCTTCCAGGGGCAGGGATGGAAGGCAAACAAAGGAAAAATTAAAAAAAAAAAAAAAATTGCCTTTTCCATCAGCTGTTTGTTCTGTTCTCCAAAATTCTGGCTGCTTCCCAGCTTTTTCCAAATGCTGAAAATTCTGGATTATTTGAAAGTTTGCTCGACCTAAGAATTGCCAGGGCAGAGGTTGAACTTTATCTGAACTACAGGGGGAGAAAAGAACAGCCTGGTGATCAATAATTGCCAGAGCAGACAAAGCTGGGGGCTTCAATAATATTTAAAAATTAATAACTGGAGGGAGCTGGAACTGGATGAGCCTTTAGGTCTTTTCCAACCCAAACCACTCTGTGATTCCATAGGAGTGGAGGTCAAACTCCTGCACAGCTCCACATCCTCCCCACACTGAATATTCAGATTGAATGATCAGATTCAAACTATTCTCGATAAAAATCACAAAAAATGGGTAAGAATTTGAGCAAATTCTATGTACCAAACAAATCCCTCAATCCTGGGATTATCAATCAGTAAAACACAAACCAAGCCCCACACCTGAGGTCTAATACATATAAAATATAAAAAAAAAACCTGAAAATCAGGCTCTGAGATCTTTTTTCTTCCCCCCCCCAAAAAAAGAAAAAAAAGAGGAGAAACAGCATTTTCTATTATTCAGTCCCCTGCTGGTGTTAAAGAACTGAGTGCACTCAGATACAGTTTTATAGATTATTAATCACTTCACACCAAATTTTACATCACATAGGTTAACTCCTGGAAAAAGGACAAAGATGGCAAAAAGAATCACTGACTTTTCACAGAAAATTATCATCTTGCAAAAAACTCAGGGAAAAGTTGCCTTTATACAAAAAAATCATGAACCAACACCCTCCAAACCACAGGAATATTATTTGCATTAACACAGTGATGTTGCTGTTAAATGTTTTGCTAAAATGTGCTGGAAGAAGAACAAGAAAACAACATTTTTATAAGTATTTGAATTCTGTTTGGTTGGGTTTTTTTTTTCCTATAGGGATTGAAGTGGTTGTGACACCAAATCAGGAAATTGTGGTGTCCAGGCTCAGGAGTGGAGTCGTGCACTGGGGTCAGGGGAGTGCAGGGATTCTCTCAGAATCTGTTTTGGT
>VXBI01010825.1:7270-50479 GCA_013397375.1 Toxostoma redivivum
ATTGCCCAGCACTCTCTGGGGGAAGAACCTTTCCCTGATCTCCAGCCTGACCCACTCCTGGTGATTTACTAAAATATGAGTATTGGTCTAATACTGATACTCAACTGTGATGGACGAAAGACTTTTTAACAATTTAAAGTTAGAAAGTGTATGTTTATTCAGTGCTGGGCAGCAGCGTGAGGTAATTCTTTAATACGCACTGCAAAATCACGGGTGATTACAGAGTCTATTTATTGATAAAAGCTCCAAACAGATACATATTCATAATCATAATCACAGCCCCTCCTATTCTTCGCTTCCTATGGTAATTAGCTTGAATAGCTATTAAACATGCGTGATTGGCTTCTTAAATTAAGACTGGGGTCGTTTTTCTGGGGAGGGTTCTTAAAGGGAGGAATTAAAATGAATCTTCCTCCCCCTAAACTTTCGACCTTTTCTATCGATAACAATATAAATTATTTTTGGGGGTAATCCAAGTTTTTCAAAGAATGGGTTTTTGGTTGCATTGTCTGTGTTCCTTTGAGTCTGCTCACTAGTTTCGTCTTTTCCCATTATAAGCACAGCTGAGCAAACATAAGATGACAGACAATCAATTATTTAAATTTCAGATAACTATCTTAAGCCCGATTTTCCTTCTAACTTTTAACTTTTAATTGTTTTCAGCAAGGCCTATCTACCCATTTGCTTCTTAATTAATTCTAGCAAATAGCTAACTTTTAACTAAAATCCTAATTTTTAAGATTAGTGTTTCACTGGTACAGCGTCATGATGTTACCTTGGTAACTGCTCTGTACTTCCATTTACCATCAATGTGTTTGGTTGAGGCAACAGTGAACCAGATGTCTTTTACTTCAGAGTATGACGTAACTGCAGGAACACCAAGTATAGCACTAGGCTTATGTAGCTCTTGCAAAACTAGCATATCTGGGATCATGGCTGTCTAATTTTGCAGGTTTTGTTGGCCTTTCAGTTATATCCATTGGATCTGTGACTCCTGAGACATATGCACACCATTTGTGCACTGTTGGTCTTTGTGCAATTCCACCTTGTGGATCACAGCCCTTCTTAATACTGGCTAATAGATTAAAGCGTCTTCGGATTTGCACAGATTGGTGCTGTTGAATTTTTTCTTATTGTTTAAGAGCTCAGGTCAGAGATAGTAATTCCTTTTCCCAGTCAGAGTATTTCTTCTCAGGATCTTTTAATGCTGCAGAACTGAACCCTTATGGTTGTTTGGGTCTATATGGGCCTTTCTGGAACGTTACAATAAGTCCCATGTTCAGCAAAACCCCATTCAGCTCTTACAGAATCATTGGAATGAAGTGCCCCAAGTGACGAGTATATTTTAAACTCCTCTATTAGCTTTTGTAAAACATTTTGTGACCCTAAGTCTGACTTTTGCTCATTAATGCATACAGTGGAATTACTCTACGGAGAATCCAGGAATATGATTTCTCTAGTATCCTGAAATGGAACCATGGAGAATGTGTCTTTTACATCAAGAACTGCCATCTGTTCATCTGCAGCTGCTTGCAGGGTGGCAGTGAGACTGGCAGTGTTTGGGATGAGTCTTCCCATGTTGTTATTCAGCCACTGATAATCAACCGTTAAGCACCTGCTCATGTCTGGCTTCCTCACTAGCCAAACAGGAGAATTATATGGGGTATGTGTTCTAAATATAATACCCCTTTGTTCTAAATTTTTAATAGATTAAGTTTCTATTTTCTTCAGAAAATTTATTATATGGAGTTTTTGTGGGTCTGGATGACCAAACATTCCTGTTGTGCAATTGCCAAACTTCTTTTAAGGATATCATATCCTAAATGTTTTCTTCATGATCTGTGATTGTATGAGGTCATTCATTTTTCCCCAGCTAATCATAAACAGACTTTGACAGTAGAATATATAATACTTTGTTGTTTGAATCCTGTTAGACGGACTCTCTTTCTTTTAAAACTTAAATTTATTTTTTCAGCATCTATGAGGATGATCAGAGATCATCATTTGGGCTCCTGTAGTAATTAGAAAATTCAAATGTTGTTTTCTAGGTCCTACTGGTAAGTAAATATGTGGCTCATCCTTATCAGGCCATTAATAGGTCATAATGTGCTGGGTAAGAAGGCCCAAAGTTCACCCAGAGCTTAGTATTTTTTTCCTTTTGTGTTTCTGTTAACTCAAAAGGGTTGGGGGGGATTTTCCTGTAGAGGCTTTCCATTACTTGTGTTCCCTCCATCTTGCACCACTTTGACTAAGTCTGCTATCCTGCACTGGACTGTCTGCCGAGGGCATCACAGGGACTCCTAAGGTCCTCCATAGCTCCTTTTACTCTTCCCAGAAGTAAGCAGAGTTTTGATCTTTTGTTTCTCTCAAGTAGGGTATGTTTATAAGTCCTCACCCAGCATTCTGGAGGTATCTGCATTCAAGTTTTCAATTCAAGTTTTTTTTTCCTTTCAATAGCCTGAGTTTGCTCTCCAGAATGGTTTTCCCAGCCCATTTTCCTTGTCTAGTTCTCAAGTGTTTTGGTTTAGGGGAAATCTGGGAGGAAATTTTTGAGTGAGGTTCCTTTAGGAAACAGATGCAAGCAGTCCCTCCCCCGTCTGGTTCGGGGAAAATATTTTTTCAGAGAGAAGTTGAAAAAAACTGTTTATTTAACAGGCAAAGCCTTCCCCAGCACAAAAATGAACAATACTAAACAGCAAAACCTCTTGCCACTCCGAAGAGATGACAAATTCAGAAGAGTCCCTTCTGTGGGTTGCAGCCCAGCTCACTCAGGCTGTTCTCAGTCCCTCCGGTGCTGGGAAATGCCATAGCCCAGGTCAGACCTGGTGGGACACAGGTGTGAGCTCCTGGTGCTCCTCTGGGTTTCAGTTCAAAGCAGGTTCAAACAATTCCAAGGAAAAGGAAAAAAATCCGCAGTCCAGGCAACTTCTTAGCTTAGCTAGCCAGAAAAACTAAACAAAAAGCAAAAGAGAGCTCTCTCCTGCTGCCCACTGCAGACAACACAGTCTGTGTGAAGGATGGGGGGGAGCCAGTGCAGTCTCTGATTACAAACTTTGCACCTCTTCTCTCCCCCTTCACTCCTGAAACCAGTCTTAAAGATGCAGAACTCAATATTCAACACCAACAGAACAGACGATTTGGGGATACAGGCGTCATAAAGTCACCCCAAGACACCAAGCCACGCAAGAATTTTGCCTGTGTGGGGATAATCACCTGGGGATCTTGTAAAGCTTCAGTATGCATTATATCTCTTCTAATTTCATCTCATCATCCTAATAAATAAATCTTTGTCATTGCAGGGGCTCCTCTCAATGGAAGTCTTAGTTAGGACCCACCTTCACTGAGATCGGGATGTTTCTCTTTTCACATCAAAGCTGCTTTTGTAACAGCAGCAGAGATTTCATTAAGTCACCATATGGATATGGAAGCTGGCTCTCCTCTTCCCATAAGATTTATTCCTCCTGCCCAATATGCAGCCTGGCTGGTAATTGAATGGGATTGATTGGCAGGCTCAGGTCCAAGATTTAATAAGGCTCCTGGCCCCCAGTATCCCTTAGCTTGAGTTACATCCAGCAACATTCTAGCTTCCCCAGAGAGACTCACTCTCCACAAATACTCAGTTTCTAACTCCCCTGATTTTCCTCCTGTAGATTTGCCAGTTGCAGGGGGTCCCAGGCTGTAGTTCTGTCCCTGTTCCTCCTCTGACCTCTTTGGGGTGGTTTGGACACTTTGGTCTTAATTATGTATCTCATTTTTAAATCTGGAACCTTTTCCTCTCTAGGAGGTGGAGGTTCAATTGTTTCATCGAAATTCCATTCCCCCTCATCAGCATTTTCATCAGGGCTTTCCCAAAAATCACCACCCCAATCCTCAGATGATACTATTAATGTTCACATTTTTTCATCACTGGGGGCTTTTTATAATGGCAGTTCTAATTTTTCTTCCAAGGCTTTTGTCTTTCCCTTGAATTATTTTAACTGTTACTTTGATTGGTCATTTTGATACCATAAAGACAGTTGTATATGTTTCCTGTCTTTTATTTTCTCTCTCAGATTATTAGTTTCTTTTATAGTTTGTTCTTTCCATTGCCATGCAGCCTTTAAATATAATCCCAGTGCATGACACGATACCTCTTCCTTTTTTAATCTTCCAGTGATCTCTGTTTTTATTTATTTTCTCTGTTTTTATTTAATTTTCCTGTATCCTTTCCTACTCATATCAATTGTTCACTGACCAAAGATTATAAGTGTTAATATGTGTCCTGTGCTGCTGTAAATACTCTGTTAAGCCTTTTGTCTCTTTCCCAAAATTATTTGCCATCCTGCTGACTATGTCAATTTGTCTTGGGTGGAGTGAGAGTGTCAGACAAAGTTTGTGAGAGAAGCTGTTGTTGAGTCAGGAGGTGCAGAAAGGACCCCCTGGCTTTTAAAACTCCTTCTCCGAGAGATGCCTTGGTGTGGCTGGATCCAATCCTAGCCCTAACTGCCAACGGTTTAAATCTAAGGAACTACAAATGTGTGATTGAACCTTTGTACAACTTTGTCCTGCAGGGATAAGGATGGCAAACCAGATATATTTGTATAAAAAGGAATGATTTATTATCATAAGTGATTAGACAAAAAGGTCTTACTCAGAGTTATTTACTATACAGGATACAAGCTAACACTAATAGTAGAGTAGAGGAGAGTATAGTATGTTAAAGTAATTCTATTAAAGCTGGAAAAACCCCAGGATTATGAAAGAGATTGATGTCACTCACCCAGACCAGCGAGCACAGGCAAATCTCCTTCGCTCTGTCTTGAGGAGTGACCTTGAAGGGTGTCCCCACCCCAGGGAGGAATCTCCACACACACTCCAAGAAGGGATATGTTAGAAGAACCTGCTATTTGTAAGGGACAGGACTTCGAGAGTAAAGAGTCACATATTGTCAGTCACGTATCTGCAAGCCAGTTGTGCTAGCTTAGCATTTTTAGATAAGAATAATTTACCATATCTGCCCTGTCTTCCTCTTGCTATCAGAATGTTTAACTTTGGGGTTGATGAGTCAGACTGTATTTAGCATAATTCAAGACCAGAAGTGGTGTTATGCCCCGTCTCAGTTCACTGGTGACAGCTTTTCAATACTGGGTATTGTTCAAGTTGTCTTACCCCATTCCAGGCAGAGCATCCTGCTAAAATGCCACTTTTGTAAAAGTTTGTAAAAACTTCTTTCTTATACGTAATCTAAACTGATCCTCTTTTAGTTTAAGACCATTCCTCCTTGTTCTGTGAGCAACTGGGAGATTTCAAAGAGAACCTGAACCCCTCCATTGGAATGGCTTGAAGTTTGCTGGTTCTTCTGCAGAGCAGAGCTGAACCCAGCAGAGCTGGGCCAGGAACCTGATGCTAGCAGGAGGTCACCGTGTGAACTCCACTCTGCAAAGGCAGTTGAAGAAAACATCAAGAAGGTCACACACAGGTGTCTGCTGTCCTGAGGGATTTATCAGGAAAAGTGACTCTAGGACATGGCCAGGATGAGAGCAAAAACCACTGAGGTGTGGGAGGCAGACCCCAAGGTTCAGAATCACCTCTCCTGATTTTCAGCTCTGGGAGATGTTGTGTTTACTTTGAAAAACTGAACACAAGCCTGGCAGGGGCCTGCTGAGCTGCTGGGGCCTAGAGGGGAACTAATGTCACAGTAAAACCAGTTTGGTTTCTTGCTCCCATTACCAGCTCCCCCAGCAGCGGGGAAGGTGCTTTGAGCCTACTCTGGGCACAGTGATGGTTAAATTAGATGTTGCCACTCAATGGCCCAGCTTGGATATGGCCCAGGCTGGGACAGCAGAGCCACCTCCAAAGCTGGCTTGGTGACAAGGAATGACCCACATCTGTAGTCATCTGCAGCCAGTGGTGAGCAAGTTGAAGGAGGAGTGGAGCCTGGTGGGACTAGGGTTGAATTGTAGGGTGGAAAGGTGACATCTGCTGTGAGGTGAATGCTCTGCCATCTGTTTCCATATTCCTCCTCCCTAGGATGCGGGAAGTGGACCTGGGCTGCGGGAAGGCTCTGCTCATCAAGGAGAGTGGCGAGTTCCACGCCGTGGGACACAAGTGTCCCCACTATGGGGCTCCGCTGGTCAAAGGTCAGTCTGCATCATGTCCTGGAGAGCAACCAATGGGCATCACAGGGCAAAGGACAACCCCCCAACTGTGCTGCCAAGCATGTAACAGTCTGCACTGCATACTCAGCATCACCTGGGCATCTTCTGGCTGGGGAAGGCAGCATGTTGGAGTTGCACAAAACTCCCACTTTGCCAGCTCTGGTCTGCAGCTGCCACCACTGATCACAAGGCTGGGGCTTCTCATTGAGGGGGAAGAGGACTCTCTTTGGGCTGATGGGATCCTTTCAGTAGCAAAAAGAATGTTGCTCATGTTATTGACTGAAGTGGGGTGAGGTGGATTGTTTTCCCATCTTGGCACCTAAAATTATGCATCCTGGCACTTTCTCAGCACAGGCTTTAGGCAGGTCTCTGCCCTGAGCCTAAGCAATATCAGCAGGCTGTGTACTGATGTGCATCACCAAAACTGGGGTTGGGAGGGCACTTTGCTGGAGGTGGGATCCTGGGGAAGACAAGAGTGCATCCTTCTGAGTGTCCTGTGGGCGTTTCTAGCCCAGCAGTCGTGCTGGGTATAGCAGCCATGCTCTCAGCCCCTCCCTGGGGTGAGCAGCTTGCTGAGCAGGGCAGAGGAGCCCCACACTGCCCTGGAGATGGGAGCTCACTGCCATTTCAGAGACCTGTGGTGCATTCCTCAGACCGGCTGTCACATAAGGATCTCTCTAGGGACTTTGCTGCAGCCATAGGTGCAGGAGGGCTGCCCCTGCACCCCACATGTGGTGGTGATGAGAAGTGGCACTGCTGTGCCTCAGCAGGCAGAAACACGAGCTCGAGACCAGTCCATGGCCACATGGTGGCCTATGCTCTGCCCTGGCGTTGTAGCAGGGAAAGTTGAAGTCCAAGGTAGTAGCCTCTGAGCCGGCATCTAGAGAAATGAACACATGGCTTTGGGCACATGCCTGTGCCTCTCAGGCATGTGCAGGTGCCTTGCTGTGCCAGGGTCTGCTCTGGAAAACATGTACTCTAAATCAACGATGCTCTGCTTGAGGCACCACTTGTTTTGGGTAATAATGGGGCTTGTAAGGATGACCGTGAGCCATCTGGGGATGGCAGCCCCATCCTGGCTGGAGAGCAACGTTATATCCCAGAGCAGACAGCTTTAGAACTGTGCCCAGAGGTACTGGAGGACCCTGTCATCCAGGGCATTTTATAAGGAATTGCTCATGTAGGATCCCAGCTGGTCCCAAACATGCCCAGTGTGCATGTTGAGAAAACTCCACCATTGCCTGTCTAGGTGCACCTCAGCTGCCATGTGTCCTATAGGAGAGGTGCCATCTCACAGGATGGGAGGCAGCTTCAGGGCAGCACCAACCCTTCTGTGCCATGTTCCCTGCAGGGGTTTTGTCCAAAGGAAGAATCCGCTGTCCCTGGCATGGAGCTTGCTTCAATATCGGCACAGGTGACATTGAGGACTTTCCAGGCTTGGATAGTTTACCCAGGTTCCAGGTGAGATCTTTGTCCCTGCAGCAGGGTAAACCACAGAATCATGGGATGATTTGGGTTGAAAGGGACCTTAAAGCCCACCTAATTCCATCCCCTGTCATGGGCAGGGACAGCTTCCACCATCCCAGGCTGCTCCAAGCCCTATCCAGCCTGGCCTGGAACACTTTCAGAGATCCAGGGGTAGCCACAGCTTCTCTAGGCTCCCTGTGCCACGGCTTCCCCAACCTCATAGGGAACAATTCCTTCCCAATATCCCACTTAACCCTGCTCTCCGGCAGTGGGAAGCCATTCTCCCTCGTCCTGTCACTGCAGGCCCTTGTCCAAAGTCGTTCTCCTGCTCTCTTGGAGCCCCTTAAGGCACTGGCTCTGAAGTCTCCCTGAACCATTCTCTTCTGGCTGAACAATCCCAGTCCTCCTCAGAGCTGCTCTTGATTCCTTCATCCCCCAGCCTGGACTGATAAAGTGAATTGCTCACATCTAGGTGCAGCAGCTTGCATTTTCCCTTATTGAACCTCATGAGATTCCCATTTGGCCACTTCTCCAGTCTGGCCACATTCCTCTGTATGGATCCCTTCCCTCTAGAACATCAACCACGCCACTCACTTTGGTGTCACCCACGAAATTACTCTTTTTATTGGAATAAGCAACATTCTGTATGGCATGGAGCAAATACTTTCCAAAGATGTGCTGGTGTAGCCAGCAGAGAGGAGCTCTTCATCCAGCTCCTTCCTCCCTGCAGCTCCCTTGTACGCATCCACAGGCATCAGACACCTTCTGGGAACCTGGGAGTGCCCAGTCTGGGACGTATCTGGAATAGCAGTGAGGCGGGAATGAGAAACTATATGTAAACTTGGGGTAGAAATCAGGTTGTACACTGAGCGTCAGTGTGTGGTTGATACGAGGCAGGGGATCCCAGAGCCTCAAGCTGGGATCAGCCCTGCCATGGCCTGAGCTGCTCCTTAGGTTACCCAGTGCCACCACTCCTCGTTCCTTAGCTATTGCCCAGAGGGAGCCCTTGCTGCTCTGCAAACCAGCACTATTCTGTCATCCTCAGGTGAAGATTGAGAAGGAGAAGGTATACATCCGAGCAAGCAAGCAGGTGAGGGGCCACTGACATCCAAAAATCAAGAACAATGCTTTCATTTTTTGCTGTATGTGCATGGGGGTGGAAGGGAATGCTTATCTTTGATCCTCGAGCCTTGGCAGAGGGATGTGTGAGTATCCAGTTTATATGGAGGTACAAGTGGAGCAGGGCAGAGCTGTTGGGGCCCTTTCCCATGTAGCCTCCTGCAGCTGCTGGACACCTGGCCTGGGCTGTCCATTCTTTCAGGTCTTACACGCGTTTGTCCTGTGCTTGTCCTATGTTTCCTTGAGCTCAGACCAACTTTTAATTTAGCTGACTCATGGAAAGAGGCCTCTTCTGCCAGCCTTTTGGCCTTGTCTGAATATGGCATGGTGAAGACAGAGGCCGCTCATGCTCCCTCTTCACACTTCAGCTCCTGCTGGAGAGGAACCTGATGCAGGGGTAGAAAGGGCTCTCATGCCCTGATGGGATGCAGAATGAAGCCCATTCAGGCCACTGTCACCTTTCTTTCCATAAAAAGCCTTCTTTTGATGCATGGTTGTATGTACACATATGCAAATCCAGTGGCTCAGCGCCCCAGTTGGCCCTTAGAACACTTGGGTTAGATCCAGAGATGCCACCTGAATGGCAGCACTTCAACTCCAGCTGATTTGGGGATGTGATGAGGGGAAACTGAGTGTATTTGCTCTACCAGGAACAGATTTTGGCCTCTACTACACTGGCACAGGTCTATGGCTGTGCTCTGGTGGATTGGACAAGTCCATCATCTTTGGATATTAGATGTACAAGCTCTGCTCAGGTTCAGGATAAAATTCCTGACAGAGCTTCTTCATTCTTGTGTCACCTTTGGTGCAGAATTGCACAAGGACACACCTGCTTTTTCTCTTGCCCTAGCACCACCCCAGTTCTGAGTAGCTGCATGACTTTGCAGAAGGTGATGGATTTATTTCTCTTTTGTACCTTGTAAGGGGTAGTGCACTGGACATTGGAATGGTCTTTGGATGAGCAGGGGTTTGGAGTCCTTGTTCAGTACAAGGGTGTGGTTGTTCCCTTCCTATCCAAGCTGGTTTATGGCACTGTTGCAGTTGTCCCCATCCCTGCTGGGCTGCCCAGGGTAATGCTGGGTAAAGATAATAGCTTTATTTTTCTTTTTGGTGGTGACACAGGCTCTTCAGACACAGAGGAGGACAAAGGTGATGGCAAAGTGCATTTCCTTGAGCAACTACAACCTGAGCAGCACCAATGTGCTGATCATTGGTGCAGGTAAGGGTGGCACATGGTGGGATTACTGTGTGTGTCCCCTCCCAAGCAGGGATGCAGGGAGGGGGTGTCTGTGTGCCCTGTATCCTGTCACCCCTCCTGCATTCCTCCCTGTGCAAAGGGTCACACCCGAGGGTCTTTGTGAACCTTTTTGACCTACATGCTAATGATCTGAGGATGCCCTGTGTTCCAATCTGTGGAGCCTTGTAGTTCCCTGTTGCCATGCTTTGGAGTGAACCCCAAATCCTCTTCCTGCTACTTCCTTCCCAGTTACATCAGCAACCCCTGATTTCCACAGATGATGAGTGTAAGGTCTTTTCAGGTCCCTGTGGTGTTGATACTCTCCCTTCCCTTCCCTTCCCTTCCCTTCCCTTCCCTTCCCTTCCCTATTCACCAGGAGCAGGTTGTGCAGACCCTTCCTTGACTAAAGAAGTCCAAGGGTCTAAGCGGCTGCTTGTGCCCTGGAGTTTGTGAGAGGTGTGTAGGCATTAGCAGCACTCCTCATGTGCACTCTTTGTGGGTTTGTGACAGTTTAGGGACAGACAAGAGGATTTATGTCACGGTCCATAGACAGACCGTCCCTTCTCGTGCCTTGTGCATCTGCCACTGGCTTCCCATGTGAGCAATTGGAGTCAGGAAAGGCTGTGAAGTGAGGCCAGGGCTGGTGGAGGTGCTGGTTTTGGAGTCAGCCCCAGCAAGTTTTGCAGTAAAGGGCACAGATGCCCCAAGACCACATACACATGGCTGTCACTAGTCTCCTTCTCCTTTAGGGGCAGCTGGGCTGGTCTGTGCAGAGACCTTGCGCCAGGAGGGTTTCTCTGACCGGATTGTGATGTGCACCATGGACAGACACTTGCCCTATGACAGACCAAAGCTCAGTAAGGTTTGTATCACTCTGGGCATGTCACATTCCTCTCCAGTTTTAAAATTTGCTCTAGGACTTTTCCCCAATATTATTCATTGCAGCATCAAGGTTCTGTTTCCTTAGTCATCCTGTCTCTGTTTCCCTTGCATTTTCTTTCCTCTTTGTGACTGAAATATGAAACACAAAAAAAGGAGTTGTTCAAACTGAATTAAAAGTACTCCAGCAGAGAAACAAGGGCATTCTTCCTTGTGTGGATGGTGAGGCCCTGGCACAGGTTGCCCAGAGAAGCTGTGGCAGCCCCTGGATCCTTGGAAATGTCCAAGGCCAGGTTGGACAGAGCAACCTGGTCTAATGGAAGGTATCCCTGCAAATTGAAACAAGATGAGCCTTTAGTCCCTTGCAACCTAAACCATTCCACAAGTCATATGATGATTCTTCACAGATCTAATGGTAGCTGTCTTAGCCAGCTTGTACCTGGATGGGTCTTCTTAAAGTGTTTCTGTATCAAAATCTTTAAGGCAATGAAATGGAGCATGTGAAAAAATGGTGTTGGGGTTTTTTATTAGTGCCTGTTTCTTGCTGCCCAGGGATGCTCTGTGCCTTAATTATGATGATTCTCAGCCATCATCACAAGTTGATAACTTGATGGAAATGCAAAGGTCACTTTTTCTGGCACACATCCCATTTTGCATTCCAGTTTATAGACACAGGAGGATCTTTAATCAGATTTTCTTGCTGCTGATTCCTGAGCCTTCTTTGATGTCAACAGCAGCTCAAGCTGGACAGCAGCATTTGACCTTGGAGCTTGGAGATAACATAAGGTGAATTATGTGTTCATCCTCATGTCAGGAATGCTTACCCATGGGGACTACTACAATCACAGCATCTAACTCCGCTTCCACCACCCAAAAAAGGGATTTTCAAAGACAGGCAGACGTGCACATGTTTGTTTGGGAGCATTCAGGCCATTTCTGTGCTTCTGCGACTCCTGCCTGGGGTGAGGAGCAGCTGCCTGGTACCTGCATCCAAGCACCACAGGGGTTGTGCTGGGGAGCTTGGAGAATCTGAGAGTCCCTGTCCCAGCCAGCCACCTCTTCCAAACACTTATTCCCATGTATGAGTGTTAGACTGGCTCTCCTCTGTTAAATACTAAGAACATTTCACATGCCAGAGGTGTTGTACATGGCTTGTTAAATCCTCCACTAAACTCTTCTGGCTGTAGTTGCATTTGGAAGGTGCACAAAGCCCATGGAAGAGAAGGCAGAATTTTTGGGAAGAGGGTAGGAAAAAAATGGAATTTTTCTTAATCGTGTTGTAAGTGGAACTAAACCTGTACAAGCCACTGGAGAAGGAGTGCTAACTCTGTAAGGAGCAGAGCTCTTGCTCCCTGAAACTGCAGCACTGCCCTTCCTCTGCCCTGCTGAATGCCTGTTACCAGTCTGTCCTTAGGTTCTGTCAGACTGTTTCCCTTTGTCCCTTTTGGACCATAGCCTATGCTCTCTCTGTTGCCACATCTCTGTTACTGTCCCCAGACAAGCAACAACAAAAGCTGTGATGGTTGTGCACTCTTCTGCTTTGCCCTCCCTGCACACTGTCACAGGGGGTCAGGTGTTTCTCTCTGTAAATGTGGAGTATTCAAAGAATTTCAATAAAACCTGTATGACCCTGCCCCTGCTCAAGTCCTGTGATGGCAGTCTCTCTTGAGCAGAGCATTCTTACTCTGAAGTCAGAGTAAGGGAGTGTCTTGTCAGGCTCATTCCAGCCCCTGACCAGGCCACCTCCAGGGAGAAGGATCTTGCACATCCATCTCCATGGGTGAATAGGAAAGCCCTTGACTCTTGCATCCATTGTTGCTCCTGCGTCAAGGCCAAACATCATCCCTGTGTGCCATGAGTAGATGCTACTGCTGAGCAGTGTGCTGATCTATAGCAGGGCTTGACCATGGCATCTGTGCCTGTTCCTGCTATGCTGCAGGCAGTACACAAGCAGGGAGCAGCCTGCACACCCAGCAGGTCACTTGATGCTCAACTTGCCCTCAGCCTGAGTCTGAGCTCGTGTCTACAGAGTCGGGAGGACAGATGAGCTTGGGCTCAACCCTTTGTGGAAAGAAGATGTACATCTCATAGGGGAGGCTGGGAAAAGCAAGAACCTTTATCTTGCAGCTGAAGATGTGCAGATATGGGCGCCACCCCCTTGCTTCAGCATTGGATGGAACTTGTGCAGCATAACTTGGGTGCTTTTGAAAGTGTATCCTTGTGTGTTAATGTTGCTTGTTCTTCCTGCTCTTTTAGCTTCCATTTGTCCTGGTAGCAGGCTATTTTCCAAATAATCATAGGATGGTTTGAGTTGGAAGGAACTTCTAAAGGTCATCCTGTGCTACCCCCATGCTGTGGGCAGGGTCTCCTTTTACTAGACCAGGTTTTGCTCCAGCCCAGCACTTTCAGGGATGGGGCTTGCTTCCCTGGGCAACCTGTTCCAGGGCCTCACCACCCGTGTTGTAAAATGAGGTTTTCTCTTGCTCCTGCGAATCTGTGCATGCTGGGAGGGGCTGCAGTTATGTCTGCTTGGCTGACACTCCAAAGCTCTTGCTGTGGTCCTGCTTGAGCCACTCCCCACCAACCCCACGCCAAACTGGCAGAGAAGGTACCAGAGCCCAGACCAGCCTCTTGTGATGACTTCTACTTGAACAGGCTTTCATTCCAGCCCTGTTGAGCCATTCTCTTAACCCATACAACAAGTGCTGACTTGTGCTGGTAGCAGCTGTTTCTCCCCTCACCTGTTCAACCCACAGCAGCTGACAGAAAAATGGCTTTTCTTTGCAGTCAATGGATTCCCACCCTGAGCAGATCACCCTGCGCCCCAAGGAGTTCTTCTGCACCTATGACATTGAAGTCCTGACTGAAATGCAGGTAAGGAGAGTCCTGTGTGTGCCTGAAGGAAAGTGCTGGTATGCAAAGGCTGTATTTAGGGAATGTGGCTGCTGTCTCTGTTTTTGGCTCACTGGTTGCCACTGTGTGAATGTTGGGTCTCTCCCAAGCCCCCTTCTTTTGCCCCAGCGTGCAGGTTGCCTATGGTTGTACAAAACACAGCTAATGCAATGCTCCTGTGGCAGAAAGGGCACCCTGGGCATGACCATGGTGTGGCCATCTGGTGTGACCATCATGTGTTACCTGCCATTCCTCATGTGGATCTGGGGAACCATGCACCATCTGATAAGGATAATCGGCCTTCAAACAGTGCAGACAATGATGGCTTAAATATATCTCCCCATTATTTTATTTATATTGGGAGACCTTCAAGGATTTGTGAAAAGGCAACTAGGAATATTTAAGGTATGGGTTAGCCAAGCTATGGACAGGGGGACTAAAACTAACAGACTAACTAAAAGCAGCTATCTAACTAACTAAAACTAACATGGAGGACTAAAACCTGACAGACAAGTTGATTGGGCTGGGACCTTGGTGAAAATCTGGGATTTCTTCCCTTAACATTATTTAGGAATGATTTTAGGTGGCAGCTGTGGATGTCAAGAGCAAGATAGCTGTGTTCAAGGATGGGTTTAAGATGGAATACAACAAGCTGCTGATAGCAACGGGAAACACGTAAGCTTCAGACAAACGTCTTAAAGATCAAGAGAAACTGTTTTATCTGAGAATGTGAGGAGCTTGTGCCTGAGGATAAGGGATGATATGTGGCAGGTGAATTTGAACACTGAATTTGATTATGGAAAAGTCAAGGAACACAAAAGATATTGGGAATGTCTGTATGTATCTACATCTCTATATCATCATCTATCTATTTCATATATATCTACATCATATATTATAGAATCACAGAATGGTTTCTGTTAGAAGGGAGCTTAAAATTCATCCTGTATGTTATGAATATGCATCCATATAGTGGATGTGTCCAGGGAACACTTTCCCCTAGACCAAGTTGCTCCAAGCCCCATCTAGTCTGGCCTTGTAAAGCAATGCCTGTCCTATGCTGGCAGAGAGCTCCAGGAAGGAGCTCCCCTGGACCTGTGGGTACTTGAGTCCACAATGGGGTCTGGGGTGGCTGCTCAGCATCCCCTGCTCCACCACTGGCCACCAGCATCTAGGTTTTTCCAAGTTATGTCTCCAGACTAGAGAAAGGTGAAAAAAGGAAAGTTGGGAATGTTCTTGGAGCCCCGGAAGGGATGTCTGCAGCCCTGACTGGGCATTGAACCACACAGAGCTGAGAAAAGCAGCTGTATCACCCTCAGTGTTTTTCAGGCCCAAAACTCTCAGCTGCAAAGGCAAGGAGATGGAAAATGTTTTCAACATCCGGACTCCTGAAGATGCCAATCGTGTGGTGAAGCTGGCCACGAGCAAGAATGTGGTGATTGTGGGAGCGTCCTTCCTGGGTGAGTGCCTGCCTGGCCCCTGTCCCTGTCCAAACTATCCACCTCTGCCTGCAGATGGATAAAGTCCCTTGCCCAGTTTGTCACTGCCCAGTTAGGGGTAATACCCCCACAAAATTGGACCTGGGGTAGTCCAGCCTCCAGCTCTAGGTGTGTGTAAGGACATTTCCATGCCAAATAAATTCATTTTTCAAAGAGACTGGGCTAGCATGGGCACAAATATTGCTGTCCCAGTCTGAAAAGCACATGGCAAGACAAGTACTGGTTCCCATGTGGGTCCAAATCTGGTACATCTAGAGTTGGCTTCAGTCAGAAGAGTTTTGTTGGTAGGTGGGAACCTGTGGGCTTATTCTCTTTTACATTTTAGCAGTGTGGTAAATTTTTTAAATGCACAGGAGAAATTTTGTAGTTTCTTTGATGGCTCTTCTTTTTGCTTGATATGGTTCCAACAAAATTATTGTGGGTCCTAACAAAATAAGAGTGGGTCCTGAAAGCCTTAAACATAAATGGTTATTAGTCAGAGAATTTATATAAAATGTTCATTATTTTTCTTCTTTTATAAAAGATAAACTTGTTTTAATGGTTGAATCAATATGATCTACAGAAAAGTATGTGGTGCGGGGGGCCAATTGCAAACTGCAGGTCATCAAAAAGATTCCTTTCTAAAAACCCCTACAGACAGAAGATGCCTTGGTAGAGGTTCCCATGCAATTCCCAGCACCAAAATTCTGCCATTCTGATGGGTGAAAGCAGTTACTCCCAAGAACTGTTTTTAGACCACGACTGAGGTTGTCCCAGCCATAGGAGGAAGATTTCCCTTGGCTGAAGTCCCTTGTTCCATGTTTTTCTCAGGGCACTTTGGGATTTCACATCCAGTTCCTCCCTTTGGTCTTTAAAACCTACATCTAAGAACACCTGAATTGGTGTGATCCCTGGTGTCTGGTCTTGTGGTTCCCCATTTCTCCCAGGAGTGCAGCACCAGTCTCCCCAGTCAGAGTGGGTGTGGCTGCTCCTCATCTGCAGCCAGGGACACAGAGCAGTGCCGGGTGGATTAATGTGGCTGCTTGGACCTGCCTCTCTTCCCCAGGGATGGAGGTGGCTGCCTACCTCGCAGAGAGGGCCCACTCGGTGTCCCTGGTGGAGCTGGAGCATGTCCCCTTCAAGAAGTTCTTTGGGGAGAGGGTTGGCCGTGCTGTCATGAAGGTGATCTTGTTTTCCCATTTGGGGGGTTTGGTAACAGAGCAGGTTTTGCTTGTTTCATTTATTGCACAATGACAGTGGAGGCATGACTGACACCAGTGTCAGTCCCTTACTATCTTAAAGACTCTTCATGCCTTCTCTCTGTGAGTTTCCCACGGGTAGCTCTACACAGCACTGACTCCTTCCCTCCTTCTCCCTTCTGCATTACTGGCTAACTCGATCCTGTCCCTTACATGGCCATCTAACCCTGTCTGTCCCTTGCATGACCCTTCCTTCTCACTGCATGGCCAGCAGACTCCATCTCCAATTCAGTTAACCCACTCTTCTATAACACCCATCCTCATTGCAAGGCTGTTTCCACTCCTTGGTAATCAATACAGCTGTAATTTATTGGGGAGAATTGCCTTCAGCACTATTCTTACAAACCATCTTCCCACAGCACTAATTAATTTACTTCACATTTATTGACAAAGCTGTGATGGCAGCAGTCAGTGAGAATGGGCTGTGTTTTCCCTGTTATGGTTCATGTGCTTTGGAGCATCTTCTTCTACAGCCATGTTGGGGATGTGGGGATGCTGACCCCCTTAGCAGTGCAGATTGAGACAAGCCTGCAGGGTGGACAAGGCAATGCTGGGGGCAGCAGGGCATCAGGACCAGGGTGGTTCAGGGTCCTGATGTCCCCTGCTCTGTCCCTTGTGTCCACCCAGATGTTCGAGAACAACAGGGTGAAGTTCTACATGCAGACAGAGGTGTCAGAGCTGCGGGAGCAGGAGGGGAAGGTAAGTGGTGGGCAGGGGCTCCCTGGCAGAACATCCCCCAGGGCTACCATTCCCTTTGCTAGTGGGGTTTTGCTCTCCCCTCTCTCCTGTCCCCTGAAATTCATGCTTCTGGATTTGGCCTCCAGAAACAAATGTATGCCAATGTGGCATGTGGGAAGGCTTCATTGCTCCCGCTCACCTCCTGCTGCTTTTCTAAGGTCAATTTGCATTTCACAAAGCAGGTGAGCTGCCAGCTTGGCTTCCTGCTGCTATAGAGGGGTTTTGTCCCTAAAATAACTCTGATGTGCCCCCTGTGTCTCCTGCAGTTGAAGGAGGTTGTGCTGAAGAGTGGGAAGGTCCTGCGTGCTGACGTCTGTGTCGTGGGTGTTGGTAAGGGTTGTGTGGGTACAGAGTCAGGGAGGGAGGGCAGGGAAGAAGTTGGAGGGGATGTGACAGCAGGAGGTCCCTGGGGCTGAGTGGTCAGGGGTACTGGCATGATCTGCCAGCCCTACTGGACTGCCACACATGAGTCTGCATATCTAAAAAAGGTGTTTCTAGAGCCCCCACCACAAAATGCAACTGAAAATATATATTGAAAGTAATATTTTTTCCAGAAAAGAACCCAAAACATTTCAAGCAGTTTCATCTTCTCAAGTTGGTTTTTATTAAAACTTCCCCAAGCCAAAATTTTTAGTGTTTTTTTTCTTTTTAATTGCTGCTGACAGCAATCAAAAATGTATTCCATACTATAAAATAAAAGAAAATACCCCATAGAATAAGATATTTTTCTCCTTTACATTTAGGGGGAAAATATTCCCTTTCCTTCCCTCTTCAAAATGCTGTGGGCTCGAAGAATCACAGAATTAATTTAATTCTGGTTTTGTTGTTTTTTTTGACTACTCTGATTTGTGAAAAGGCTGGAGGTAAGAAAAAGATGAAAAAAGGAGAAGCAAGGTGAAATAAATGTACAGACTGGGGGGAGGCTGAGGAGCCCCGGCTGGAAACCTGAAGGTTCCCTTTTAAATACAATTTTTTTCAAAATATCTATAAAAGAGAATTAAATTGAAAAATTATCTCTAAGCACTAGAAAAGGGCAGTGGGCAGGTTACACTGATGGCTGGGCAGGACAGGGATCCTGAGGGGCCAGAGGCTGATGCAGTTGGGGCTCTGTAAGGTACCTGGCCCTGTTCCACACTCCCAGAGCAGCTGCTGCCTGTCCCTGGGGGTAGCCCCACTGTCCTGTCAGGAAGAAAGGCTTCAGGATCAGCCCCCAGGGCTGTGGAACACTGGACACTGGAGCAGCAACCTTTGTGTTTCCCCCCAGGTGCAGTCCCAGCAACGGGCTTCCTCAAGCAGAGTGGCATCAACATTGACTCCAAGGGCTTCATCGTGGTCAACAAGGTGAGCCCAGGGACAGCCCCTATGGGAGGGAGAGCAGGAGGAGCTGGGTCGGCTCTTCCGATGGATGAGCTTCCCTGGGGCTCCAAACTTCTGCCACGGGGGCTTTTCATGGCCTTTTATCTGCCAAAATTGGCAGAATTGGAATTTTTGAATTCTTTGGGTTGGCCTGTGCAGGGCCAGGAATTGAGCTCAATGACCCTTGTGGTAGCCTTTCATCTTAGGATATTGTGTGAGATGCTGAGATTCCAGGAGCATCACCAGGAGTGTCTGAGACACCCCTGTGCAAGTGGGGATGTGCAAACCCCAGACCTGGATGATTTGGCTCTCAGCTGTTCTGGAGTGTTATGGATATTTAGAGGAGAAAAAATGAGATGGATCGTAAAGGATCTCATCCTTTCTCCCCACCACCAGTGACTGCAATGGGAGCAGTGTTGGAGCTGGTGGGTATTGGTGCCTTGGGCAAAGGGGCGTGTTGGGAGTCTGTGACTCAGTGCCATGCAGTGCTCATCCCTGCAATAAGCTGGGCTCTATATGCAAACACCAACAAACCCCAGACTTCTGAGAGAGGCTCCAGGACACCAGTCCATATGTCTTTTTACTGAATAAGCCACTGGCCGAGGGATACTGTAGGTCCCTGCATGTGTGTTCTCATTTGAAAGTGAAGAAGGCTGAATGAAATCTCCCCTGGGGATCCCACAGCCAAGCAGAGTTATTTCCTGTGTTCTGAGGGACTGTGGCAGCTCTGGACCACTCCAGCTCTGGAGTTTCTGTTAAGGTAGGGTGCAAACCTCACTAATGCCCACCTCTGTTCCCTCCTGCAGATGATGCAAACCAACATCCCAGGGGTCTTTGCTGCTGGAGATGCTGTCACATTTCCATTGGCCTTGAGGAATAACAAGAAGGTGAATGTCCCCCACTGGCAGATGGCCCATATGCATGGTAGGTACTTTGCAGAAAAGAGCCTTTTCCAGATTCTCAGGAAATTTCCAAAACCCCTAGACATCTGCCAACAGAGAGACTGGGTAGTTGTATTGAATGTTTTGAAGCATGCCTATCTTATGCTGCCTGTTGTGCCTTCATCTGTCAGCATTCTTGCCAAGCTTTGTCTAACAGTGCCTCATCACCAGCACAGAGGAGCCCAGGGACAGGCTTTTCCATATTACCTTTGCTCCCTGGCACTGCTGAGGGAGCCTGTTCTACTCCTTGCCCTGGGACACTTAGGAGCTCACATCCTAATGCCAGCCTGGGCTCAGGTTCCCAGCTGGGCTTCCCATGCTGCTAGGCTGGCCCAGGAGTGTTCAGCAGAGCTCCGACCCTTCTTGCCTCTCGTCAGCCTGGAAGTCCTGGTGTGATGGGCTGCCCTCACGGTCCTAGTCCCACAGGGAGGTTTCCTGTGCCCTGGATGAGAGGTTTTAGAACCACACCTCCAAATTCAGCCTTTGGACAACTCCCCCATATCCAGATACACTTCTGCAGCAGGGACTGTACACCAACAGTCTCCATGCCCTCCAAGGGCTTGTCCATCCCATCCCCATCGGGGTAGGCACTCAGCACACTCTCAACCCTGTCACTGTTGCACAGTTGACTGTTGGGAGGAAAGAGTCTTATGAGTACATGGCTCATGGCAGTGGAGGTGACGAGTAAGAGCTGCACCTTGGGAAGGAGTCCCAGCCCATCCTTGGGTGTGTCCTGCTTTGTCTTTGTTGCTGTGTGAGTTTTCTCAGCAGCAGTTCTTGGTTTCCCTGTACTCTGTGGCTGCTGGTGTTGATGCTGTGACCTGAGGGCAGAGCATGGATCTTGCCCTGAAGCGGCAGTTTCCCCGTCCCTGTGCTCTCTTGCAGGCCGCATCGCTGCGCTGAACATGCTGGCCCACGGCACGGAGATCAGCACTGTCCCGTACCTGTGGACAGCCATGTTTGGGAAGAGCATCCGATATGCGGGTAAGGGGCTCCCTGGGGCTGCTGAGAGTTTGTGCTGGTGGACGTGTCCTGGGACAGAGAAGGCAAGGTCACCTCCTTCACTGTGAACCCTCCCCACCAACCTCTGCCACAGGGCTGCTTTCCTGCCTGGCTTCTGAGGGGGCTTAGTGTCTCCTCTGAAACCCATCTGCCATGAAGTGCACTTCTCTAAACAGGATAGAGAATTGACTTAAATTAGAAATTGGGAAGAAATTCTTCCCTGTAAGGATAATGAGGCCCTGGCACAGGGTGCCCAGAGAAGCTGTGGCTACCCCATCCCTGGGAAGTGTTTAAGACCAGAGCTTAAGACAGAGCTTGGAGCAACCCAGGATAGTGGAAAGTGTCCCTGCCCATGGTAGAGGGTGGGAACAGAATGTTTTTCAAGGCCTCTTCCAACCCAAAACTCACCTGTGATTCTGTGGGTTTTGGACCTACATCTCCTGGTGCTGGTTTCTTGGTCACTGCAGGACATTTTCCATGTAGTGCTGGAATGAAACACTCTGTCTTAGAGCTGTATCTGGAGGAATTGCTGCTGAATACACTTCTTCTTTGCTTTCCAGGCCATGGGGAAGGATTTGATGATGTTGTCATTCAGGGAGATTTAGATGAACTGAAGTTTGTGGCATTTTACACCAAGTAAGTGTTTCTCTTGTCCATGTTCCTGAAAAGGCATTCATCTGAGATTACTCTGATAGGCTAGAAAATAGTTCTGCCAGAGCTTTTGTCAGTTGGTTTTTTTCACCTCTGTGCACTAAGCTTGTGGGACACTTACACAAGGCCCTGGAGAAATGATGTTCTGATTATATGACAGGTTAAACTGGTCTTTGGATCTGGTGTCTCTGCCCTTTGTCCTCATAGTCTCTGTGAGAAGATGATGGCTTCTACTGGCAATTCCTATCAAATATTTCCTTCCCATCTCATCACCATGTTAATGATTTGTGACCAGTGCTGGACAGAGTGCTCAAGCATAACTGTTTCTGCTTCTGGTTTGACAATTTGAGCTCAAAAAACTCTTCTGTCTATCACAAGCTTTGAAGGAACTCAGGAACTTTGTTACATCTGTAGTGAAAACCAGCTCTCCCCCAGGTTGGTAGCCCACCTGGGAATGCATTCTAAGGATGTGTTGGCAGCTGGGATGTGTTGCCTCAGCTGTTCTGGAGCCATGCTGCAGAGTGCATGTTTAGACTTGAAAGTCAGTGCACCATGAATTTATTCCAAAAATATTTGCTGCTGTTTATTCTTCTGTTACCTTTGCCCATCCCAGTCTGAAACCAGTGGCCACAGAACATGCTCATGCTGGAACCAGAGGAGTTTCTCCAAGTGCTTTCTGATATTAAGGATAAGGAGAGGGAAAACAGGGAAGCAAAGGGCTGCCCAGTTCAGCTGTCAAACCACTTGGTAGCAGCATCCGGGCAAGGATCAGGAGAGAGCTCAGGACAGCACCCAGCTCTGGCTCTGCAGACATCATTTCACTGCCCTTCTGTCCCATCTCCAATGTACCCCATGCCTTCTCCCTCCCTGAGGGTGGCCCACTTGCCCTTGTCACTCCAGAATGGAGCCTGGTGGTTGGATGTGTACATTGGGCTTGAAGAGGTATGGGAATCACAGTATCACCCTGGGGATCTCCAGTGCTCACCCTCCTCCCCCTGGTACCTGCACACCTTAGGTAAACACCTGCTGCAGGGATTGGGCTCCAAATGGCACCCAGGGATCTTTGCACACTGGATACAGCTCAGAGTGTGCTGGAACCTTGGTCAAAATTGCCTAAAGGGGTGGGTTTGTGCCAAGTCACCACCTGTGCTGGGAAAAGCTGCTGTGGGGATGTTCCCCTCCTGCAGCCTTTTATCTTTTTATCTATGAAAGCCTTTTATCTTTCTATCCCAATCCTAATTAGAAAGGAAATGTCAGGTTGCTTTAATTAAGCATCTGAGGAGGCCGTTCAAAGGGAACGCCCTGAGCAAAGTGCAAAATCCCTGCTCCATGCCCCATGCTCCCTGTGCCATGGTGGCTGCAAGGGATGGGGGCTGCCAGGGGTTGGGGCTTGGCAGGCAGCACTGGGGGTCCCTGCTGAGCACTGTGTTGTTCTGCCACTCAGGAGGGTCTCCCAGAGATGGCTTGTGGGTACCAGGACGGCATTCCATGCTGAGAGCTGGAGGTACTGGGAAGGGGGTCAGCCAGTATGTTCCCCTCTGCTTGGCTCCCTGTCTGTGAGAGACCACTGGAGCATTTCTCTTTCTCTTTCTTTTTTGGTGGTGGTTCTTCTAGTTGGTGCTAATGTTTTTGGACTGAGGACAGTGCCAAGCTGATAATTTCCTCCTGCTTCCTTCTGCTGTGCCCACCCTGTGGTTTGGACTCTTCTGGTCCTCCTTAGTTGTTGCAGGAACCACTGGTGGTTCCCACTCCTACAGCCTAGTCCTCAGCATTGGCTTTCACAATAAGGCTTCTTTTGCCCCAGGGTTTGAAGAGGAAAGTTGTTTTGTCAGAGCTGTGTAGAGGTCAATAAAAGGCCCTGTGCTGGGACGTGTAGGGGACAGCACTCTGCAGATGTCCCTGTGGGAGACTGCCTTCACAACAGACTGATGTCCTCCTGCCCCTGAGATCTTGAAGACCGGGAAGTTGCTGTGGCTGTCTTCTTCACAGTTCCCTGCCTCTGTTAAGTTGAACCCTATGAAGGAACGGAAAAACATGTAGACACATCCACTGTGCTTCCCTCTTCCCTCAATCCTCACCAAAGACTTCTGATTGCTCCAAATCCTAGGTTCAGGGTGGGAATTCTTATTGCCTTTGAAGACCTTTTTGGAAAAGAGATTCTTCCTGGCTTCCCCATCTGCCTGACAAAGTGTTCAAAAGCCACTGCTGATGCAGGATGCTCCAGCTCACCAGCACCCCATGTTATTTTGCAAAAGGAGCAGCTACCCCATGTCCTGCTGACAGAAATGTTTGGGCGGTATCCGCCTTCCTGGCTGGCCCCTTTGGGCACTGTCTGGGTTTGAGGCTGAGCCAGTGGGCAGCTGGTGGGAGTACATTTTCTGGTTCCCTTTGCACACCTTGGTTATTCATTGCTTGGAACAGCATATCTCCCGCTGGTTTTGATGGATAGGTCTCTCCAACCATTTTGTGTTTCCCAGCTGGGAGCTGGCTCTGCTCAGGAAACTGCATTCCTTTATTTGCCGTGAGCTTATTTAGGAATGGGAGTTTTTTGAAACAGTGTGTGATGGAGCTGCCCCGTGGCTTTGTAGACAAATATGAGAGATGGCTTTAACTCCCATGGCTGCACAGGGCTGAAGTGTCCTCTGAAACATGGCTTTTGCTCTCCTTGTCCTGTGAATTAGACATACATCCCTCCCTCCCCAGCTGTTCTTTGCTCTGTTGATCCCAGAGTTCTTTGGCAGTAGATTTAAGAGCAGATCTTGGTTTAGTGGATGCTTCTACTCTTTAGTTTATTCAACAATATCACCAGAGTTTAAAATCTTAGCCACACATCTTCCCTGTATCACACTGTGCATTCAGTTATGTCTTCATGAGTTCTCTTCTTGGATTGACCTCGGCAAACCCCAAATGAGAAGTGCCCTTCTTGTTTTCCTGTGACCTTAGCCAAAGTTCCTCCAGCAGTTTTACATCCTCTTCCTTCTGCTTCATTTGTTTTCCACTCAACCTTTGAGGCTGCATTAGGATCCTACTAGGGGAACAGTCAGCCAACCTTGACATCCCATATATGTGGGGACTTCCTTGCTGGGGCTGTGGAACCCAGGGGTTGGACACCCCAGTTGTGCCAGTGCCTGTGGAGCTGCTCAGGGCAGGGCACTCTGCCTCTTTGGAGGTGGGGATCAGCAAAGGGATGTAGAGCATCCCAACTGGGTGTTCTGCGGGGAAATCCTGACCACCTGCCTCTCTACTCCCTCAGCACAGGGCAGCAGTGCAGGGATCACAGCTGGGCATCCTTTGTGGTGTCCAGGTTTTTATCCACCATCAGATCTACCTTTGGTGGTGTTTTCCTACAGATGCCAGGATGCTAGAGCTGTCTCCATCACCCAGGCACCCTAGTGATGCTCACCACATCATCATGAACATCGGTGGGACCAGTGGGGCCTGCTGTGCCACTCTGTATCCTCTCCTGATTCTTATTCAGCCACTAGCACAATCTCTGTGGTGCTCACACCTCGGGATCAGGCCTGGGTCTGGAGTGGGTGTTCTTCTTTGCCTTCCTCTTCTCTCTGTCATGGTGGGTTTTGGGTGGTGGAGCTGTGCCCATCCAGGCTGCCCTAACTGCTCTGCTCTGCCTGGCCCTAGGAGTGATGAAGTGGTGGCTGTGGCCAGCATGAACTACGACCCAATTGTCTCCAAGGTGGCTGAGGTCCTGGCTGCTGGCAGGACCATCCGGAAGCGTGATGTGGAGTAAGTAGGCAGTGGGAAGTGGCAGTGCCAGGGCAGTGGATAAGCACAGCCATGGGGTGCTGGGCAGAGCTGAGCTTTTCCCACTGAGCATCTTGCATCTCCCTTCCTGTTCTTCTTCCTTCATTCCCCCTGTGTTGCCTCCGAGCTGCCTCCAGGTCTCGAATCCCCCACACACAGGGCTTATCTTAAACACCAGGACCCAAATCCTTGCACAGACAGGATGGGGTGGGGATACTCCCTGCCTTTGGGCACTGGCACATCATCAAGGAAGCAATGCCTTATGCTGGAGTACACCTGGGTACCCAGTCAGTCAAGAACTGCAGAGAGGGAGTGGGTGTGTAGCCTGTGCATAACCCCATATGCACAACCCAACTCAGAGAACTGGTGGTGCCAGGATGCTGGCCCATGGTTCCTTGGAGTGGAGCTCATAGGCAAAGAGCATTTTTCTCCCTTCACTTTGTTTATAAGACCATGCAGAGGAAAGAACATAGCTTTGTGCTGAGGGTGGTGCTGGAAGGCAAATGCCAGAGAGGTGATAACAGCTGGGAAGAAGCCTTTAGAGTGGGAATCAGAGATGCTGAGGGAATGTGGGTCCCTGTCTCAGGGGTGTTTCCACATCTGGAATAAAAGGAGATCTTTCCAAAATCTCAGGGAGAGGAGCACTCCCAACTCCCAGACACCTCTGAGCCAGCTCAGACTCCCTGGACACCCCTGGGATGGGGAGCATGTTGTGCCCCCCCCCACTCAGACAGGCTTCATAAAATGACAGAATAGTTTGGGTTGGTAGGGACCTTAAAGCCCATCCAGCTCCACCCCCTATGCCCTTCTCCCCCACCATCCCAGGTTGCTCCAAGCCCCATCAAACCTGGTCTTGGACACTTCCAGGGATGGGGCACCCAGAGATTCTCTGGGCAGCCTGTGCCAGGTCTCTCCACCCTCAAAGGGAAGAATTTCTTGTGCCATCACTGCAGTACATCAGGAAACGGTTGCTGGTGCCCCACTTTGTGGCTGGGAGGGAAGTGGTATCTTATGGGCATCCCAGGGGTGGGGAGGAGCTGCTAGCTGGCCCTGTGGTGGGGCTCGGGGGCTGGAGGAAGCCAGATTAAATCTGAATATCTTTTCTCTCTTTGTCTCCTGCTGCTTTCACAACTTTAGGCTGTTTGTCCGTCATGGCAAGTACGTTCAGTTTGGGGTCCTGAGTGTGCTGGGTATGAGGGGCTGGCAGGAGATACAGCTGGCCTCCTGACTGGGCTGTGTCCCTAATTCCCATGTGGGGACACTGGTTACATGGAGTGTGTCCTTGTTTTTTTTTTTTGATGTTTTGCATCTCCCTCACATGGGGGGCAATGCTGGGTGGTAGGGCTGGGGCTGCCAAGAGCCACATCAGGCACAAATCCTGTTGGCTGGGACCTTGCTTGGCTGGGGGTTTGGTGGCTTTCCATGGGTTTTCAGCTGAAGGGCTGCTTTTAAGCATAAATAAATAAAATGTTTGAGCTGAGTTTTACACAGAATTGAAGATTTGCAGGTGACTTTTTGGATAGTATAGTGACAGGTGAGGGAGAGGTGGGAACAGGGTGCTGGGATGGACACCAAGTACTGGACTAGCACCGAGGCACACCAAGAGCATTTGCCTGCGCATGTTGAGAAACCCCTCTGGTTTTTCTCTCTTTTAGAACCGGAGACATGTCCTGGCTGACAGGGAAAGGCTCCTAACACCGCTGATGGCTGAGCCCTCCTGATGCTGCACTCGCTGTGGGGAGCAGCTCCACAGTCCGGTGGGAACCCCATGGCTCAGCCATTTCCCTTTGAGACCTGGATGAACTTGGCATTGTGCACTGACCTTCCCAGAAGGATCTCACACAGCTCCTCTGCCCCTGTGCCTGCTGGGCTGGGGCTCTGCTGTTGCAATTGCTATGGAATGCTGGAAAAGCAGCCCACAGAGAGTGTGGGGTTTGGCACTGGCAGTGGGCATGGGTGCCATATGGCTCCAGATGCTGCCATCGGGCTGAGGGTCCCCAGATGGGTCTGGCCCATGCACATCCCTCACCCCCATAAGCAGCATGAGTGCCTTTGGTCACTCCTGTGCTTTCATGCATGCTGCTCCTTTCCAAATTCTCTTCACTTCCTGCAGAGCTCCAGTGTGCATCCCTGCAGAGCTTGACATCCGCTCCCTTCCTGCATGGCTGCAACGTTTGCCACAGCTCTTCCTGTGCCCACCCACCTCAGAGGGCATCTGGGCAGGCCAGGAGATGGGGTTACACTGGGTGATCTCTGTGCAGCTAGTGCTTGTGTTGTCCAGGCTGGTCTTGTGCAGCCCCACCAGCAGAGGTGGGTCCCTGTCCATGCTGAGGGCTCTGGAGCTCATCAGTCCCCATCCCAGCATCTCCTGTCCTGGAGCAGCCAAGGGGCTGGGGTGCATTCCCTGTCTCCCAGGGCTTAGTTTGGGCTGGGGCACTGGGAGCTCTTGGCCTGTTCTTGGGGTGCGTAGCAGGGGTACCTGAGAGCTGTGATGGCTCAGCTGCAGTCCTGGGCTGGGTGGCCACCTTTCCAGCCAGTCTTGGGATATTTCTCCTTAATGCTATCATGGGATCATTGCTTTGCTAGGGTGTTATTCAAGGAAAAGTAGCTGGGGGAGCATTTCTGACTGTCCATTCTCTGGCACTTGTCTGGCATAGTGACAATGCTGCATTTCCCAACCCACCATGCCAGTGCTCTGCTGTCCTGTTTCCTGCCCCATGCTGAAGATGAGCTGTGTCTCCAGCTCAGGAGTGGACTTGGCCAGCCACAGCCTGGTGTCCATCAGCCCAGCAGAGTGGGGGTTGAAGGGGCCCTTGGAGAGACTCCAGTACTTTGTTCTGGGAGTGATCCTTCCCCAGCAGTCAGTGTTTTACCTTGAGTCCCAAACAAGAGGATTTATATTTTCAATTTGATTCACCCCCTGTGAATTAAAGCAATAGTATTCTTGGGGTCTGGGTCATTTCTGATTCCTTCCAAGACCTTGGGTCACCTCTGCATGTTGACCAGGTTGTTCAAGTATCTCTTCTCTGGAGACCTCTCACCTCTGTCCAGCTCACCCATATTTCCAGTCTTTCAGATCTTGGCTCAGTAGAAATGCACCAGTGTCTATCATATCTCTGGTTGATCTGTCTTGCTTTCACTGCAAAGCTTTTCCCAGATGGAATGAACAGGAGGAACGGCAGCGGGATGTGCACACTCCAGCACACAGTGATGAACAGGGACCATTGAGAGTCTGCTGGATCCACAAAGTGATGGGAGCTTCCAAGTCTCATCTCAGGTTCCAAAAGACGAATGTCAGTGTTCCTGTTGCCAGGTCCTCCTCTGAGGGCAGGGGTGGCTGGGGCTGCTCAGATCCTGGTGCCTCAGGCAGAGTTCTTCCAGAGTGGCCTAGGGCTGTGGGCACTGCCCAGGTGGAGGCAGCTGCCCAGGTGCTGCCTCAGCTCTGCCCAATAACAACAAAGATCTGGCTTTGTATTGCATATCCTGCTGGTGGAATAGTTGGACTCAGCTTTGGCAGCTCCCCAGCAGACCCACCTGGAATGCCAGGGGACTCTGGTGCACCACAGGGTGGCATTCCCTGGAACTGTGTGTTTTCCCTGAGCTCTGTTATATTCTCCATGCTGGATCAGACTGGCAGCTCCCCCAGCACAACTTTGCTACACTGGGGACATACTGGCAGAGTGTTTTGTTTTTCAGGAAGATGCTTTTTGACCTCCTTTGCTTCTGATGGGGCCCCATCCAGTAGTGGGCATCACCCCCATGTTCACAGGGCTGAAGACCATTCAGGGGCTGAGAAAGGACCTTCTGCCCCAGTCTACAGCTGAAGTGGGGGTAGCAAGTCCCATTCCCTGCTTTTCACAGAGGAGTTGTTTCAACCAGGGCTGGTAATATCACCTGTGACACGAGAAATCCAAGTCACCAATGTAGCTTTCCTTGGGACACGTGCCAGGTCATGGGTAGGCCTGCTGGCTCAGATGGGTATTGCTCTTCTGCCTAGGTGTGGGGTGGTGTTGAACCTGGGACCCTTTATCCAGTGCCTTGGTGAATGCAGTGGCAAGTCTGTTCTAGAACTGGACAAGGCTGGGTTGCGTTCTCTGCCACCTCTCATGTCAGTACAGAAAGTTGCCATCTCTTAAAAAACTGCCTGTTCCCATAAGGAATGAGAGCCCAGCTGGGGCACATGAAGTGACCCCCCAGCTGCACTGCCCCATCTCTCAGTTACCTTCACCAGACTGCCAGTGTATCATCTTGGTTGCTTCACCTTGCTTGCCCATGCAGACTTGATGCCCCCAGATCCTGAGCTCTCCACCAGCTCCTCAGATTCTGGGCCATGCCCGTCACCCTTCCCTATGTATCACCTGTGTACTGGCAGGACTTGGGGGACAGCTGCCCCATGCAGGTGAGACCCCACCTGCAGAACAGCATCCAGCTCTAGGGTCCCAGCACAGGAAGGACCTGGAGCTACCGGAGCTGCTAGAGTGAGCCCAGAGGAGGCCACAGAGATGCTCCAAGGGCTGGAGCCCTTCTGCTCTGGAGCCAGGCTGGGAGAGCTGGGGGTGCTCACCTGGAGAGGAGAAGGATCCAGGGAGACCTCAGAGCCTCTTGCAGGGCCTGAAGGGGCTCCAGGAGAGCTGGAGAGGGACGGGGACAAGGGATGGAGGGACAGGACAAAGGCAGTTGAGATATTGCAAAGAAGATGGGATATAGTGAAGAAATTCTTCCCTGTGAGGGTGGGCAGGCCCTGGCACAGGTTGCCCAGAGAAGCTGTGGCTGCCCCTGGATCCCTGGCAGTGTCCAAGGCCAGGCTGGACATTGGGCTTGGAGCAGCCTGGGATAGTGGAAGATGTCCAATGCTCATTGCAGAGGCTGGGATGAGATGAGCTTTGAGGTCTCTTCCAACCCAAACCATTCTGTGATCCTACAACTTCAGCCAGTTGGTCTAACTATGCTTTCAGCCCCAGATGGTTTGTTTTTGGCAGCATATGGCAGTGAGCTCTACAATTTCATTTTAGCTTTATCCAGGAAAAGAACTGTCTTTTGTTTCTTGTGTTCCTTGACAGTTTCTGGCCCTTAAACTCCCCATTTATAGCACTTGCTCCCACTATTTGAGGTAGCTTCTCTGATGCACCTTATGGGGTGAGTTGGAGGCTGAAGATCATGAGGTGAGACCAGATCTGTTGGGTAGAATTGACTGACACTTACAGAGTGTATTCAGAGAAGGCAACAGTTCCAGGGAAGGGGCTGGAGCCCCAGGAGAGGCTGAGGGAGCTGGGAAAGGGGCTCAGCCTGGAGAAAAGGAGGCTCAGAGGGGTCCTTCTGGCTCTGTACAACTCCTTGACAGGAGGGGACAGCCGGGGGGGTCGGGCTCTGCTCCAGGGAACAGGGACAGGAGGAGAGGGAACAGCCTCAGGCTGGGCCAGGGGAGGCTCAGGTTGGATATAGGGAATATTTCTTCCTGAAAAGGTTTGTCCAGCTCTTACACTGGCTGCCCAGGGCAGTGGTGGAGTCCCCATCCCTAGAAGCGTTCAAAATATGTGTTGATGTAGCATTTGGGGACACCGGTGGCCCTAGCAGTGCCGGGCTAATGATTTGACCTGATGATCTTAGGGGGCTTTTCCCACCTTAATAATTCTGGGATTTTAAACTTGAAGTTCCTAAAGGACCTTTCCCTGCCATTCACCTCTGGCTCAACCCACCCTAACACATCAACCCTCACTGCCCTCCCCAGGGCAGTGAGCCTGGATGGAGCATGGGGAACTCACAGTGATGGGTAAATGCTCCATGAACCCTGAGGAGAAACATTTCAGGTGAAGAGTACCATCCTCTCATGAGGCATCCTCATCTGCCAGGGGTGTTTGAGTAATATTTGTGTTGATAGAGCCTGGCTGGGAGAGGGTGCAGTTGCTGCAAGTCACGGTGACAGGTACAACTGCCATCACCCCCTAAAGATGCCGTGGAGGGGGGATGCTCTGTGACTCGTGATTTCCTTGCAACTCCACCTTGTGATTCCTGCGTGGGTTTGACGTTCCAAGGTGGGAATTCGCCTTCCCCTTCCAGCTCAGCAGCCCTGTCCCCAGGGAGCCAATGGCTGTGTGGCCCTGCGCATTAGCCTGGCCTGTAATGTCATTGATTCCCTCCTGGCTAATCCCGGCTGAGCCGGGCTGGGGTGAGCAGGGCTCAGCTGCTGCCCATGGCTGCGCTCACCCCACTGCCCCCCAGCCTGCGCCGGGGCTTGGTGGCCTTCAGCAGCTCCCTCTTCATCAACAACAAGACATGGGACAGCGGCACTGCCCACACCTACCAGCCAGGTATGGGCAGAAGGGTTCTGCAGAGGGGGCTTGGGAAGAGGGGCTTCACTGTGACCCTGCTCAGCACACCACCAAAGCACCTGGTGCCTCTGAGGCAGCAGCATCCAAAGGGTCCCTGAACCCTGCCCACCAAGGAGGGGACCAAAAATAAGAACATTTGCTGCAATCAGCTGCTTGTGGGACCCAGGGTCAATTGGTCCCTTCTGCAGGCTGTGAGGGGGAGCTGGGTCCCTCTGGGCAGGGGGCCCCGGAGCTGGTGAGTAGCCTGCCCATCCCTGCCTGTCCTGCCTAGCTCATGAGGTGCTGTCTAGCCTGCCCCTCCAGGTGATGCTCTACTTCAACGTCTACTACTTCCCGGTCTGGTTCCTGGCTGAGGGGATTATGCTGCACCTGAAGGTACCATCCCATGGGACATGTAGGGATGGGGCGAGCTGCTCCTACCAAATCTCCCTGGGCTTGGGTGGGGGGACAAAGTGGGCAGGGAACAGAGGAGCCTCTTCAGAATTAATGGATCCCCAAAGTGCCCTGACCCCCATGAGAAAAGATTGCTCATCTCTGTCTGCTAGAGATGGAAATCATGAACTTTCCAGGCAGGAATGGTTAAAATGGGGGGGAAGAGTAGGCAGAGCTGGGCACCAGCATGGTGAGAGCTGGCAGAGCATGGAGACTGGGTATGGGGAGGAGGGTACAGGGAGCTGGGCATGGAGAGCAGGGGATGGTGCCCAGGGCAAGGGAAACTGGGCATGGACAGCTGGACTTGGACAAGGCTGTGTCCCCATTACAGTACCACATGCTGCCTTGGCACTATCAGTTCCTGCTAGTCACAGCCTTCCTCATCCTGTCACTCACTGAGGGCTCTCGCCTCTACCTGGGCTACCTGGGGAACCTCCAGGAGAGGGTAAGCACCATCTGCCCTGGCCACAAAGCCCCCTGTGCTCAGTGAGGACCAACCCAGCTGGGGAAGCTGGAAGTCCCCTCACTTAGGACCCAAGTGCCCATCACTGTTCTCTGGAGTTCTACCTGGAGCTGTCCCAGAAGAGAATTGTGGGTGCAGGCCTGACTTAGAGAGAGTATGCTGTATCCCTCCTGTGTAACCCTTCAGCACTGGTGGGGATTTGATAGTAGCTGACCACAGCTCCATGTGGCAGGGACATCCCTGGTCCCCGGGTGCCAAGGCCAGCAGAGGCTGATGCAGGAAGCTCCAGGGGCACAGAGGTTCCCCCCAGCCCACCACTGCCTCCTTGCCCTATTTCAGCAGGTTCTGATCCTGCAGGTGCCCGAGCTGGCTGGGTTCCTGCTCCTCTCCTTCCTGATCCAGCTGCCCCTCCTGCTCTTCCTGCTGACAGACAGCCAGGTCATCCACCTGCCGCTGGAGGTGCCCATGCACAGCTTGTTCCTGGCCTTCCTCCTCCTCGAGATTGTGGCTGCCTTCCTGGCACTGAGGATCATGACCAAGCAGCTGGCAGCACAGTTCTACCTGCGGCAGTTCCAGGAAGGTGGGAGCGGCCAGCTGGAGCTGGGGGGCACAGGGTGACAGGCAGCTGAGATGATGCTGCAGGACCCCAGCACCCCACACAGCTGGTCCTGGCAGGGAGCATTAAACAGTGCTTGAACCCACAGACACTGCTTCTGAGTTTTGTGGAGCCCCCAGAGCAGAACCCAGGCACAGCCCAGCTAATCCCTGCCTTGCACCAGCCAACACAGCCTGAGAACAGGGGGAGTGAGGGGTCAGCACCTCTGAAACATTCCAGCTCACCCCAGGGCTGTACCTGTCCTTGCTGAGCATCAGCCCTGGCAGGATGCAGGAACCAGGGTGCAGGAGCCCCTGCACACCCCTAGGAAGTACCAGTCCAGGGCTGGAACCTTAAGCTCAGCTCTTAAACTCCCCCCGAACCTCCAAGGGAGCTTCTGAGAATCCAGGTGGCCCACATGAAGCCAGCCCAGCTGGAAGCATGCAGGGTGCCACGAAGTGCAAGAGCAGTACTCCACAACCTTACAGTCCCTCCAGGGCTAGAGACAAAGTAGAGCCCCCTCCCACTTCCAGAATAGCTTTATTACATTGCATCCCTGTTTTTCAAGGGACAACAAGGCCCATGACCATTGGAATGTGAGGAAATGCAAAATGCTTTAAGCCTCTTATGCCAAGCAGGATCAGCTGCTCCTCAGCACACTCTGTTCCTGGGGCAGCTCTGCTCCAGCACCGGCTGTCCGTGCTGGGAGCTACCCCTGGTATGGCTTTGTGCTCCAGGAGCCAAGAACTGCTGCCACTGCTTCTCCAGGAAAGGCAGATCCTAACCCAAACTGGCCCACCTCCACCGGTGCTGCAGCCATGTCCCTGTCACATCCACCTGGAGGTGGCTCTGGAGGGAAGGGTCTTTGTGGTGGAGCATTCCGGATGTCCCTAAGCTGTGGCCTCAGGCTTACCTTTAGGGGGTCTTGCCTGCAAAATGGACAGGGATATTAGTATACAATAGGCATGGAGGCAGCCCAGGTGGCCCTTGGTAACTATGCTTGGTTCCATGCAACCAGATTCACTGTCCAGGACCCCCACTCCACTCTGGATTCAAGATCAGGCATTAGGGGAGTTCACCCCCCCCCCACCATAGGATGGTGCAGCTTTGGGACAGTTCACCAGGAGATGGGGGAGCTCAGTCATCAGAGGCTCCAAAGACTTGGTCAGACAAAGCTGGAGATGACCTGAGGCAGGGCTTCCAGCTCTCCTGATCTGTAGGGGCCTCCCTGTGACTACCTGATTCACCAGGGCAGTGAATTCCCACAATGGAATCATGCTTGGCTCATAAACCTGTCAATGAACCACAGAACAGGATGTGTGCTGAAAAGCTGGCCTCTCTCTGCACAGTCCCAACAGATTCCATTTGGAAGGGGGTGAAAAAGCATAGAGCCAGGTCACTTTTCCAGGTAAGATCCCCATGGTGACCCCTTTATGGATGTTTTGACAGTAGCTGAGGTCATGGTGCAACTTTCCGTGCTGGATCCCTCTCCCGGTTCAGACTGGCAACCAAGCCCAAAAGTTGGAGACTAAGAGCTGTTCCACCAGGTTTTTCCCTGATCTTGGGAACTGAGTTTTAACCAAAGGGCAGAAAACCATTAAATCCAGAATGATTCACTTCAAAACCTTCTCTCTCCCATGTGGCCCTATTCTTACCTCCTCAAACTTCCCCTTCCAATAAAGGTCAGCCTTTGCATCCAGGTAGAGCAGAACCAGGTCACAGACCATCGTAGCCTGGAGACAGACAAACACTTTGATGGGAAACTTCCCACAGGAATGCCTGGCCTTCCATCCTGGCTCCCCTCCCACTGAGCCCTGCAGCCTGCTGTGGGCATTTGCTGGGGCAGTGAGCCAGCCCTGCCTCCTGCCAGCTCTGTTGGCTCCTCTCTGACCCAGTCTGGTCCCAGGACCTGCACAGGGGGTCAGACAATATTCCCAGACTGTGGATGGACAGGGAGGGCTGTTCCAGCACCCTCACAGTCACATATGGACAGGGATGAGCACGTCAGGGAGGAAAGGGGGGCAGCTGGGGGACCTCCCTGTTAACTCTGCTGGAAGGGAAGAGCCACAGAAGGGCTCTGAAAGGCACTGTGCCATCACAGTGACAGGACACCGGGTCCCTTCAGAATCAGAGGAGAAGCAGAAAGGAGCTGCTCTCTCCTGCCAGCAGTATCCCAGTGATGCTCTGTCCCAGGATCCACACAAAAACCTGACCTCTGTGAGATGTGACCCTGAAAGTACTCGGGATCCCACTCCAGTGGTGTCATTATTAATGGGCACAGGGAGACCTGAGCTAACACCCTGCCAGACCATCTCCCCTCTGTGCGGACTGGCACTAAGGAAGCCTTGTGCCCAGGCAGGCAGGGAAACAACTGAGAAGTGGCAAATCTCAAGCCATAGATCAAAGGAGTGTATCTGGAGTACTCACGGCACCAAAGAAAGCGATGCTGGTGCCAAAGCTCACGGCAGTAGGAACAATGCTGAACTTCCCAGCCTGATGAGAAACAGTGGAGGGGTCAGAGAGAGGGTGGAGAGTGGTCAGAGGGGGGAGAAGGTTGTGGACTGAGCCTTGCAGGGCAGCATACTCAAAGTCAGGAGATCCTGGAAGTATCCAGGGATATTTTCCCATGCAGAGATTACTGTGACTCACCTGCTCCTGCAGGCACAGCAGGAACCACCCTCTTGCTGCAGCTGCCACCCATGGAACCACATCCCAGCAAACACAACCCGGATGTGATGTGTCCCTCCCTCCACAAATGAGTCTGGTGGTTTCTCTTCTGGCTGTTTTCTCCTACTCCACAGCTCCTGGACCTGCTCTCTCAGCCTAGAAGTGGTACACCCTGTCCTGCACTGTGTGCTTCACCTTCTTTAGGTGCAAAGGGTCCTGCTGAGCATGAAAGACCAGCTGTGGACATCTCTGTATAGGAAGGGCTCTCAGCACAGGCTCCCTCTTTAGAAAGCTAAGTACTTAGTTTGTGAGTGATGCTGCACAGAGTAGTATCAACAGTCACAGAAACATGGAATAGTTTGGGTTGAAAGAGACCTTAAAGCTCATCTCATTCCACCCTGTGCCATGGGCAGGGACACCTTCCACCATCCCAGGCTACTACAAGCCTTGTCCTACCTGGCCTTGGACACTGCCAGGGATCCAGGGGCAGCCACAGCTTCCCTGGGCACCCTGTGCCAGCCCCTCCCCACCCTCACAGGGAAGGATTTCTTCCCAATATTCCATCTAGCCCTGCCCTCTGGCAATGGGAAACCATTCCCTGTGTCCTGTCCCTCCCTCCCTTGTCCCCAGTCCCTCTCCAGCTCTCCTGGAGCCCCTTCAGGCCCTGGAAGGGGCTCTGAGCTCTCTCTGGAGCCTTCTCCTCTCCAGGTGAGCAGCCCCAGCTCTCCCAGCCTGGCTCCAGAGCAGAGGGGCTCCAGCCCTTGGAGCATCTCTGTGGCCTCCTCTGGGCTCACTCTAGCAGTTCCAAATCCTTCTGGTGATGAGGACACCAGAGCTGGAGGCAGCAGTGCACCTAAGCAGGGCAGAGAAGCAGAATTCCCCGTACCTCCTGCCCACAATGCTGGGGATAAGTCCAGGACATGGGGGGTTTCTGAGCTCTCAGTGCACATGGCTGGGGAATGTTCAGCCTTGATCATGCCACAGCTTTTCCCCCTGAGGGAACTTTTAATAAAGAAGGGATTAATCATCTAGGGTCAGTAGAGTTCTAGGGTCAGTAGAGTTCAGACTGATCTTTGTCAGGGTGCTCCCATCCTCAAAGAGAGACACCCACAAGCCCAGAGCAGCTCACCTAGCCTACTGAACACTTCACAGCCCCAGCCTTCAGAGAGGCAAATCTCCCTCCTCGGGGCATTACCAAAAGGCTTTTCTTCAAATGGGAGAGATCGTTTTCTCCTGCTCTGCTTAGAAAACTCTGGAAAGAGGTGAAGAGCTCACCTGGGTGGAGGGAAGCAATGGTTGCAGAAACCATGGGGGCAGAGTGGGAGCAGTGGTGCGAGGAGTCAGCCCTGGGGCTGAGGAGCTCACGGTACCTGGCCATGCACAGAGACGTCAAAGCGGATCCCATAGAGCTTCAGCAGGTTCCGGTAGAGCTGCCGCTGCGAGCCCCAATAGTAGGAGGCAGTTCTGTGGGAGACACTGGGCATGGCTCAGAAAGGCAGCTCCATGCAAGGCAGGGAGGGAAGGGGATGCCAATGCCAAAGGATTGCTGGGTCTGTGTCCTCCAGGCTGGGAACTGGACATACACACGCACTGGCGGCTCACTGGCACCAACAGCGGGGCATCAGTACCCCCCTCAGCACCCACTCTGGGCCACTGAGTGTGCCCAGTGTGCCCAGTTCAGGTGGGGACAGCCACAGGTCCCTGCCCTCAGGCAGGCAATGCCCTGCTCAGCTCCAAACACAACAGAACTACGAAGTGTGGGAACTGCCACAGCATCCCAGTACTGACAGGCCCTGCCCTGAATTACCATAACCCCTTGCCTTGGAATCACTGAATCATTGGAAAAGGCCTCTAAGACCATTAAGTCCAACCAATTAACCTGGCACGTACCCATGTCCCCAGGTGCCACATCTACACAGCTTTTAAATCCCTCCAGGGATGGGGGCTCCACCAATGCCCTGGGCAGCTGTAGCAGGGCTGGACAAACCTTTCAGTGAAAAGATTTTTTTCTAACATCCAGTCTAAACACTGGCTTAGTGCAACTTCAACCCGTTCCCTCCAATAAGGTTCCTTGTTGCCTGGGAGCAGAGCCTGACCCCCTCGGCTGTCCCCTCCTGTCAAGGAGTTGTGCAGAGCCACAAGGGCCCCCCTGAGCCTCCTTTTCTCCAGGCTGAGCCCCTTTCCAGCTCCCTCAGCCTCTCCTGGGGCCCTAGCCCCTTCTCCAGCTCCGTTCCCTTCCCTGGACACACTCCAGCCCCTCCAGGTCTCTCTTGGCAGGGGGGGCCCAGATCTGCCAGGACTGGAGATGCCCCGGCAGTGCCAGCACAGGGGACAGGCACTGTCCCCTATGCTGCCACATCAGAGCTGGCACAGATCAGGTGCCCTTGGCCTTCTTGCTCACCTGGGCACACCTGGGTTCACACCTTCAGGTCCTTTTCTGCCTGCAGCTTTCCAGACCCTCTGTCCCCAGCCTGGAGCACTCTATAGTGTTGTTCTAACCCCAGGACCTGGCACCTGACCTTGCTGAACCTCACAGAGTTGACCTTGGCCCATGGATCCAGCCGTCCAGATCCTTCTGCAAGGCTTCCTGCCCTCCAGCTGATCCACACTCCCACCCAGCTCAGTGTCATCTGTGAACTGACCAAGGCAAACTTCCTGTCCCTGCTGCTCCTTTCAGAGCATCCATCAGAACTGAAATCTCAAACAACTGCCATGTGCTGATCCCATAGGCCTGTATGGCCACTGTCCCAGCATCCTCACCTGAAATTGTACATTGTGTCCTGCAGCCTGAAGGAATACTGCGGCTGGCACTGGGTAGCGGGGTGGTCCAAGTCACAGTTCCACTCGATAAGAATTCTGATGCTTCCCCCCTGCAAAACACATTTTATTCCAGGAGAAGCATGGGATCAGATTGCCTGAGTTCTGTTCAGACATTCCCGGATCACATATTCCCTTAGCATTTCAGGCCAGTCCTCTGCTTCTTGCTCACATCCTTGGGGAATTTTGAGTCACCTTCCATAGTTATATAAAAAACACGTACGAGGAGTGCGAGGTCTCCAAAGTTCTTTCCAGCTGCCTTCACCATGTCACGGACACGGAACACAGGGCAGGAGGGGTTGAAGACTGGATCATATGTGCAGCTCTTGAAGTAGCTGGGGTCAGTAGTTTGTAAAGTGTTGCACCTGAGACAGGAAAAAGTGGGGCAGGGGTGTGGGAGGTCATGGAGTCCAGCTGTGGAACTACAAAGGGGACCCTCTCATTGGATTGGACCCACCAGTGCTCCTGAATCAGTGGGGGGACAGTCAATGCCTCGCCTAAAGCCTCAGATGGAAAGAAGGTGGAGAAAAAACCAGCCCAGAGGAGTCTCACATGGAGTTATCCTCTATGGTATGTGCCATGGCTTTCCCTTTCACCTCTTTGCGCTCCTTTGTTTCTTCCCAGCACCCAGCTCTAGTCACTGCTAGGGGTAGCAGCAGGGACAGTTCATGCCACATCTCCTGCCATGATAAGGCAGCACAGTCAGTGTGCCTTGGGCCATGGGGCCAGTGCAGCTCTTTACTTGCCTTCTGTGAAACCACTTTGCAAGGCCTAAAAGACAAAAAAATTAGTTTCACTTCCAAATGAGAGATTGGGAGTGGCTGGCCTTGTCCAGCTCTCTGCAGCGCTCTACATGGGCAGATGGACACCAGTCTCTCTGAGTTGTCCCCATCCCACCACTGTTAGAGCTGCACACCCAGCACAGCCGAAGTGACCTGTATTCACCTCAACACCTGTCCTGCCCTAACTGCCCCAGCACCACCTGCCCTGGGCGCCACTGGCTCCACGAGTTCTTCAGCTTCTCAGCCCCATGACAAGCTCAGTGCTAAGGCTGGACCAGGCTGCATGTTCAGCCCAGCTGGGAAGTACTGTACTTACTTGGAGAAGTTAAATTTGGTGAAGTGGACAGTATTTTTTATAAAAATAGTGAAATTCTCTGCCTCAGCCAGAAGAGGTTTCCTAGAAAACAACAAAGTCAAGTCTTGTACAGTGGCCAAGGCCCCATCTCCCAAGCTCTGCAGTCTCTCCTGCAACCCCAGATTTTGGCTACAATGGACAGGTGCAAGAAATGCTCTTGGGTGAAGTCTTCTGAGCTTAACTGACCAGAAGGTCAATGTCAGAGGTCTCCCTAAGCCTGGCTGCCCCTTGGGCGAGTGTGGTCAGACTTCTGGTAACACAGAGGCAAGGAGTCAAAGCTCCCAATATCTGCTGTCTCCTCATGTGTGGTTACCTGGGCAGGGTGTCATTCTCCACAGGGCACCAGCCATAGATTTCACAGGTGGAATGGGTGTCGTTGAACATCAAACATTTCCCAGTTTTTATCCCTAGAACCAAGACAATATAAGACAGGCTGAGAGAGTTGGTGTTGATCACCTGGAAAAGACTTTGGAGAGACCTTAGAGCCCCTTCCAGTGCCTAAAGGGGTTCCAAGAGAGCTGGAGAAGTACTTGGGACAAGGGCCTGGAGGGACAGGACAAGGGGGTATGGCTTCCCACTGCCAGAGGCAGGTTTAGGTGGGCTATTGGGAAGACATTCTTGGCTATGAAAGTGAGGAGACCCTGGCACAAGGTGCCCAAAGAAGCTGTGGCTGCTCCTGGATCCCTAGAAATGTCCAAGGCCAGGCTGGACAGGACTTGGAGCAACCTGGGATAGTGGAAGGTATCCCTGCCCATGGCAGGGGGTGGAAGAGGATGAGCTTTAAGTTCCTTTTTAACCCAAACCATTCTAGAATTTTGTTTCTTTAGCAAAACACCCAGTACCGTTGCCATGAACCACAGGGTTTCCCAAGGGACAATCTGCATCTTCTGTGCACATCCCGTCGAGGACAGAGGGGCTCTGGGAGGGACAGAGAGAAGTGCTGTCACTGCTACCTGAGGCCATGCTGTCACTACCCCCCCATTGCTGCACTGCTGCTCCTGCTTCTCCAAGTGCTCCTCAAACAGTTAGAGGTGAACATTCACCAGCCTCTAGCCAGTCAGAAGAGAGGCATGTCCAAGGGGAAATCCTTCCTCTCTAGAGCATTTGTGTCCTGCTGCTCAGTGGCAGAGGAAGCCTCAGGAGCTACCTCAGATCTTTCAGGTGGAACTGGGAACCAGCACAGATGGATTCAGGAGGGCCCTAATGACTAAGCCCATTAAGCACCTTGTAAAATACCATCATTAATTCCCTGGGAGAGAGCTTAGTAGATCCTAAATCCAGCATAACACAAGTTTTACAAGAGACAGGGAAAGCTTCACCCTTACTCTGACCTACCTGAGCAGTAGCCAGGAGCAGTAAAAACCTCTTATTCAAGCACAGAGAGATGATGGTAGTTGGGGAAACACCACTAACACCTCCCCCAACTACTCCAGGCCATGACAGGAGTCACCAGCTCAGCACATCAGAAACCCAGCTCCCCAAGCTCTGGGAGGCACAGAGGCCCAAACACAGGAGGGGAATCCTCAGTTATGGAGTCACAAGTGGGGTCTGTTCAGGCTTTCCCTGGGCAGCCCCAGGACAGCCTCAGCCTCTCATTCAGGTGTAAAAACCCACCAACAGTTTCTGAGAGGAGCAGCATCTTTGGGCTGGGTGAGATCTGCCTAGGGATCTGGAGTCATTATGGGATGCAGGAGAACATCTGGGGATTGCACAAGGTGTTTAGGGAATGGGTTATTTAGGGGAGGAAGAGAAGGCATGGGAAGGAGGGAACTCAGTAGTCTAAAAAGGAACACAAACACTGGAACATAAAGGGATAAATGGATGCAAAGACTTTAAGTGCAAGTACAGCTGCTGAAACAGCTCGGCTCACATTTGGTGCTGCCTCTGGCCACAGATACACTCATCTGCCAGCGCCAAATAGTCTGGTTGTCAAGAATATTAAGACAGCGCAAACTCCCTGCAAAGCCAAAAGCTGCCACTGCTAAATATTCAAAGCTTTCCAAATATGAATGTTATCTACAGCCCCAATGCCAGGAACTGAGGAACTCTTGGAGACCAGCACGGGTGTAGGCTGGGACAGGCACCCACACATACACACCAGCTCTAGAATGGAATGAAATTCTTAGCTCTGTGTGTCCTTGGCTTGCACACTGTAAACCTAGCATCTAGAGGTGCTCATGAATTCCTCTGAGAACCCCGAAATGCCCTACAGCACTTGTAGCACCTGTTGGGACTTCAGAAGTTCTCAGCATTTTAAAGATGGATCATTGGTGCCATTTTCCCTGACTCAAATCCGGCATTTCTCCTCCCCTGCAGCATTTGGCCACAGCAGGAGCTGAAGGGACTATTAGGACAATTGGTGCTAGGCTTAGGTACAAAGTGCCAGCAGTGGTTCAGCTTAAAGGACATTTGCTCCCATCTGCTGAGCAGGGTCCAGCCTGGGAGGGTGCAGCAGAGGAGCTGGCCTGACTCCAGCCTTAATGGGAAGATTTCTCCCAGAAAACATATACCATTAAGTGTTGGCTGGCTGGAAAACCATCTAGACCTTGTGCTCCATTCCTCCTAAAAATAGGACACTAAAATGGACATTAGTCCTGCTGCAGGGAGTTACCAAGGAAACATGACACAGATATCCATGGAGTCTGTGTCAAGGCATCCCCTTGTTCAAGGGCAGCAGAAAACCTGGAATGGTCATACAGTGCCACCATACAAAGAGCTCAGAGCTGGAGCGGCCCCATATCCCCTGTTCTGGCCACCACAAACAGTTCTGGTAGAGCATGTGGGTACACATCTTGGCTCATGAAGTTATGACAGAGCAAGTGCAGATATGTTGGGGAGCGCTATGAAGCAGTGAGAATGAGGAGAATCGGGTTTTGTGGGAATATAAATCAATTTCTCCCTTTTATCTGGTCTTCCACTGGATTCCACAGAGCAGCAGGACCACTGGCTCCATCCCACCCGTGTGAGGTCAGGCTGCGGCAGGTCCATTCACTCACCTCGGGGCAGGTACCTTGGGCTTGCTGGATTGTGGCGATGAAATGAGTCACCAGGAAAAGCACATTTTCTCCCTGGAAAGCAAGAAGGCGCCGTCAACGAGGAGCTGACACAGCCAGGGTGGATCCAAGGGGACGCCATGTGACACCAAGGGTGGAACAGGCACTAACGGCCTTGCCAGGGCTTTGGGAGGCCAGTGGTACCCGCGGCATGCCCTTGCCAAGGTGACTGCCCGTACGTGTGACCTCCCTGCCCCGTTACCTGCGGGGGCCAGGTGAGATCCGCAGCGTCCCAGAGCCGCCGCCCCGCGGCCTCGGCAGCCGCCGCCCCCTTCACCTTGGTGACCACGGCGACACGCGGGGCCGCGTCGCGCTCCTGGTACCCCTTCCGCAGCAGCAGCACCCACCTGTGGATGGGCAGGGGGCTCTGAGGGACCCTCGGCCAGGCCCGAGGGCTGGGGGGGTCCCTACTCCAGCAGGGACCGGCCATCCCGAGGGCAAGGTCCCTACCCCAGCAGGTAGCCAAGCGCGCTCAGCTGCAGCAGGCGGTGCAGCAGCCCCACCCGCCGGTTCCGCGTCACCGAGAACTTGGCGGTCTTGTAGTCGAGCAGGGACCCGCAGGGTGGGCCCGGCATGGCAGCACCAGAGGGAAAGCGGGCACGGGGGGAGAAAAGCGACACTAAGGGCAAAACGGGGCAAGTGAGAATAGCGGCACTAGGAGGGAAAGGCGGGCACAGAGGGAAAGGGCGGGCACAATGGGAAAGGCGGCCCCAGGAGGGAAAGGCGGCCCCGGGGCACTGCCCGCGCTCCCCGCCATCCACAGCCCGGCCCCCCCCCGGCCACAGCCCCGCCCCCCCC